>CM030370.1:168121201-168181342 GCA_003604175.2 Clonorchis sinensis
TACGATATTCGAGATATCACGATACATGCATGGTCTTAATACACTACTCATAAGGTTGCTGAAAATTCTTCAAAGAATAATCTGCTTCGTTCGGTGATCCAAGGCGGTGATTGAGTCGATTGATATGAGGGAATTTTGGGTGTTGCGTCCTAGCAGAATAAGTTTCACTTTGAACACTTTGTTTTGCGTGGAAATCACAACAGAAAAGCGTTGGGAAAACCTGAGAAGCCGACGAACGCCTTTCCTGATACGCTTTCCACCGAAGACAGCGTAAGTATTGTGAAACACATTGAACGGATATAGCTTTAGAAACAGGCTATACAGCCTAGCTATTGACTGTTGTTCCATCAGTGCTTTGTTTCGTGTTCATACTGTTCCGTGGGATACTTTGTACTCAGGTCCACTGAGTGTCCTCTCATTTTCCTTTCAGTAAACTTCGGTGCGCCCTAACTCTTGCGGTCAACCAACAAACCACTCAGGAGGTGAAGTTGCTTCCCGGGTTTCCGTTGTTTACTGTTAGTTTAGTGCATATTAGATAGATAGGTCAACAACCCTATCCTTCAATTTATGGAGAAAATGCTGAAGCAACAAACAGTTACTTTAGTTCTGGATAGTCGCGTGCAGTTGTCGACTGGTTTAGCAAATCTCAACAGAGATACACCTGGAACCCAGCTGAATCTCCCGTTTTTGATGTTTCCAAGCAACTGAATGTGCTGCACCAGGCCGCCTCAATAAGGGCGAAACCGTTCGTGGGCTGTCGAAGAATTTTCAGCAATCTTATGAGTAGTGCATTACGTATACACATGTATCGCGATATCTCGAATATCGTAGCAACTGGAACATGAGGCGGCCTGGTGCAGCACATTCAGTTGCCTGGAAACATCACAAACGGGAGATTCAGCTGGGTTCCAGGTGAGTCTCTCGCAAAACCAAATTGATTTGCAAATGAGTATATTTATCGAAATCAGTGCAATTTGGGTTCAAGTAGTACATAAGGTTGACGGAAACTCGGGAAATGCGCCTACCTGATGAGCCCCAGAAGGGGCGAAACCGGTCGTGGGCTGTCGAAGAACTTTCAGCATCCTTATGAGTAGTGCATTACTCAACAGAGACAGCCTAAAATGCTTTGACTCAAGCTGAAGCTCAAGGGATGTCACATGGAATCTCCTCTGAGTGGTGAATCTGTGGTGGAAATTTATGTTCAGTCTTTCGCGCAACATACAGCATCGATTTTAGTCAAATTCTTTTTCCTTCTATTCTGGGTTGAAATCATTCTCTTCCGAGGACAAGTGTTTGAGCATTAAAAGGGTGCTGTGCTTGCCCTAATGTAATTTATCAACAAGTCAGAGAGCCAGAAGAAACTGACGTTGTTTCGAAAACAAGACGAAATGTTGAACCCGAAACGAGGGAGCTGAAGTCCTTGGGTGGAAAGAAAAGCGTTTTGGGAGTCTTGAAGAGTAAAATTGAAGTTTTTTTGGCGCTGTGAAGTTAGAACGTAGAATATGGCCTTCTCATACCTCCGTCCTTGAATGTGGGGCTTTAGTTGAGGTCCACCAATAAGCAATCTCTGCTAAATGAAAACCTTTCTATTGATCCACGAAGGAGCACCAAATCAATCTTCTATATTCTGTTGCTTTTCTCCACATATCGCACAAAAATATCATCGTTTTCCCCGCATATCATACAAAAATATCCTCCTCAGAGCAGCAGGAAGAGAAGATACATGAAGGAGAATTTGACCACGCACAAGTTTGTGCTTTGCACTCAGCTGAGTCCGTATTGGACGAAAAACCCGGTAAATCGATCGCTATCGATTAATTCCCTCGAATTTATTTACCAATATAGCAGATTAATTGGGTTCAGTGATTGTTTCGCAGGCAGCCAATCGATAATTTCGTTTCAAGTTGTTGCACCACGCCCACCTTGTACCTACACATTGAACAGACGGAAGATTACAGTATGTGGCCTCTTCAGAATTGCTATTAGTGAGATCTACTTTGAACGAGGTTTTCACGCAGATGCAAGGCAATTTGACTAGAGTAAAGGCCATAGAAAATTTATCCGAGTTTCGAGACAAACGATGTCCAAGGTCAACGTATACTCGAAAAATTGGACGAAAGCTCACGTCAGCAGTTCACAATCTACCTAACGGCAATGAGCAAGAATTGTCCTTTTTGGATGGTGTCATCGATTTCTCCAGTCGCTATCTTTACGAAACTGAGGATCAGAATTATCCAAACTGGATTAGTGAGTCGAGAAGGGAATCGGTAAGTTGGGTCACCTGAGATAACGTCAAGCAGAGTTTTTATGACAGCCGCAGCAGATTATGAAAGGCAGCTTCAGCAGCATGAAACCTTTTTCAAGGTTAATTTTTTTACCATAAAATGTTATCGTTTATATTCAATTTGAAAACTTTTTCAGTAGTGTATTAGATTTTAGTTTTTACACTGCCACTTTGAATAATCTCAGAAATTCCTATTGGACAGGTGAGCCAGGTGATCAGGATGCATTCGTTTATTTCGAAGAGCCATTGTGATTGCGCTGGAGAGATTTCCGCACCTTATGAGATGATCTCTCTGGTCACCCGTCGCGGGAGCTGAGTGAGATATGGCAACGAAACCAGGTGATTCGTACAGTAATCTTTTGTCTCGACATTGACGTTGTAGCACACGATTAAGTTACCGTTTGAATTTCATTTTAATACAGTCTTCGACGATCAAAGATGTCCCTGCCAAATTTATATCCCTTATAAGGTCACTGTATGCGAACTCCAGTGAGTGCGTACGAGTATACGAGAAGCTCTTGTCTGAGTTCACCACGTCCAGTGGTGTAAGACAAGGCCGCTCTCTCGCAACTTTCCCCTTCCACTTTTTCATGGATATGCTGCTTGATATTTCTCTGCCTGCTTCTGAAACCTCGGGAGTCGAAATGCTCCAGGGACGTCCCCTTACAGATAGGTGGGTATGCAGACGATATTGCTCTCCTCGGTTTAGATCCTTTCCGAGTCCAGACGATTTTAAATAAACTTGGTAACTCTCCCGCACGGTTTAGCATGCGCTTCACACCTGCAAAGTGTAGATTACTGCTACAAGACTGAGTGGCATCAAACCCAAACGCCATGCTTGCAGACGATCCATTCGGTGTGGCAGATAAATTTGTTCACTTGGACAGCTTTATAAGTCCCGGTGGATTAGCTGGAGATGAGATTATTTCACGAATCGAAAAAGCCGTGGCAGTTCCCGCTAACATCCGACACCTATGGCGCCGATGTGACGTCAGTTTATCTGTGATGGACAGAGTTTACAATGCGATTCATACTGATTAATCGTTCAGAGACATGGCTCTTGCGCGCAGAAGACAGTGTTCAATCATCGTTGTCTCCAAAGTATTGGTCGGGTCTGATGGGGACATCAGATTAGCAGTGCTGAAGTACGCCAGATGGTCTTAGGAAGAAGGAACTCTCCCGCGATAGATGAATTACTCACGCTTCATAGGTTACGCTGGTTAGTATGTACTTTGCACGCTCTGCCCAGAAGAGCTCTTTTCGCCCACTCTTGTTCTGAGTGAGAGCAACCGAGAGGTGGACAGTGTATGACGTGGCAATGAAGTATGAAAACACTAACCAGTAAACTTAGTCGGGTGGGCAATTGCCGCCTCTCTGGATGCGTATTCCGGGACTCAAATCACCAGTGGTTAATGACACTGGCAGAAATGGCCCAATCATGAAGCCAGGGTGTCTCCTGCATTGAAGCAATCGCCTTCAATGCGTAGCTATCCGATTCCCGAACTAAATGAACATGGCATCGCCTCCAAGGCTAGGCTCTATGTCCCGTTTTTCGGTGATCGAAACTGTAGCAGCTGGAACCAATGTGCCTATGGTACAGGTTTATAGCTGATAAATCAAATGATTTTTTGACAGGATTCTTTGCCTCTCATTAGTTCTTTTCAAAAAGCGTTTTCGCCGCATGCATTAACTTGTTAATACATTAACTTTCCGACGGTATTTAAGAGAACAGTCGTCGATATTACCCAGGTTATTATCGATGTAGTAACCTGCCGACGTGACCCGACAGTGCATCAGCACGGCATATGACGGACTTTTCAACGTGCTACTATATTGCTTAGGCTATGTCAGTTTCCTTGTGTTGCTTCTAACCGATTAACAAATCTGCCTGTTTTGGTGCCCTTTTCACTTTCTCTCGAGAAGTCTGCGATGAAAACAAACACTAGGTAGCGAAACACTAGTCAGATGATCCGACCGCGTATGACTGCTAATCTCAACCCGTATTCGCATATGATAAAGAGTTCATTTGAGGGTCATGCATTGTCCACCAATCAGGTGGCTTGTTATGGTACACCACCAAGGCAATCCGATGTGGTAAACCACTGCTGGGGAATTTGCCGTCACGGTGGGTGTTTTTTTGGCTTATTTTAGACGGTCACGGTGGATGTTTTTTGGCATATTTTAGAAGCTAAACAAAGATGCGATCTGTCTTGTAATCACAATGGTTTTAGAGACTTAAGTGGTTTTATCGTTCTAGATATCAATGAAACCTATTGATTCGTACGAAAAACTATCAAATGACTTTGCATGACAACGTCAGTGATACTAACTCTTAGTACCGGGGCCGAGATGGCTCAAGTGGATAGAGCGCGAGTCTACTGACCGGAAGGTCCGTGGTTCGAACCCGGCCCCTGCCTTTCGACTTCCCCTGTCTAGGCTTGGGCAACCTGGCAGTATCCCAGCCCTCGTCATTCCTTCGGGCGGCGTGGCAGTTAGGCACCGAAAGGGTGCTACAGCTGAACGATAATTAAAGTTCTCCTAGTTTCGATAAATGATAAATAGATTGTATAGATAAGTTCTTTCTTTCTCTTTTCATTTTAGTTTATCAGCTATAAACCGTGTACCATAGACACATTGGTTACAGTTGCAACAGTTTTGATCACCTATTGCGGTAGGGTCCCTTTTTCCAAGAACCATCTGGCGTATCTCAGCACTGCTAAACAAATATTTCCACCAGAACGGTTGGTCGAATCAGCTGAAATAGGGCGCGGGTGTTGCCTGCAGCGAAATCCGTTTCCATCTACTGGGCCCTCGAAATCCATCACCGTTCTCTGTCATTCCTCAAGCTCCCGATTATTCGGTGTTTGAGGGGTCTGTGTGAGCCATCACAGAGGCTAGTTGCTGGTACGGCCTTTCTGGCAACGGTAAGACTTGCTGATCTCGACTATATCCAGTGTTAATTTGATCGAGTCAGATGGTATGGACAAACAGCTCTGAAAGCTGAGAGCATAGCTTCTTTAATCCTCTTCCATTCGGCCCCAAAGCAATCTTCGTCATCCGCATGACTGTGGGTTTCCAGATCAGCCGGGCAACACTATCAGACTCAGCATTACTAAACCGAGAATCGCAGTACCACTGTTTAACCCCTACTGGAAATGATCCGCATTGTGCATCTCAGTAAACCGAGAATCGCAGTACCACTGTTTAATCCCCACTGGAAGTGATCCGCAGTGTGCATCTCACGAAACTCCATGGAGTCTTGAGCCAGCATCCTTCCTTCTGATAGTCTGAACCCTTAACCATCTGGTCATGAGCCACTCTTGGGCTGAAGTCTTACAAGCCAGTCCACCCGAATTAACTGGCAGGGGATGCGGACCTAAGAATTTTACTGCTAAAAGAAATCAGATATAGAAAGCCTGTTACATGCTTTTGTAAGTACACGAATTTGTTTCCTTCGTTGGTTTCTGTCCGCAGTTTGCTTCACTACATGTTTACACCAAATGTCGCCTAAGGTTATCTTAAGTGAGTCTTAGCTATCTGGATGACTGTTTTTCCTTGTTCTCAACTTTACTAACCTCTAGCTCCTTTAAGCTGAAGAGAATATAGTACCTACTCAATGACTGATGCTCTAACGACTAACTCGGACGCCTCTGTGGGCTCCTCAGAACTGTCAATTTCACTGGTCAGGTTGGCTGATGAACGCAACCAAGCTACAGATTTCTCGGTACATTTCCATCATCACTTCCGTTCTGCACAACATTTGCAACCATCGCCCTGACCTGCTTTTTATAGAACTCAACTGACTGGACATTACAGTCAGTTGAGGTGGTTTCGGATTTCGTAGAGTTTATGCTCAAATCACTCCCGTTTGAACATTCGTCCCGCTGCCTTGGCGCAATTATTGTAGTGAGTCCTCACCAAACCGGGGACTCGAATTTTGCTCTTATTAGAGCGAATCTGCAGTGCTGATCTTTGTTTGGGGTTTGAACTCTGGGCATCTGAAATGTAGGGCATGTTGTCACCAGTGCACCAGCGAACGCTGGAAGCGTCCGAATTTTCACGCCTGAGCAGGCGAACACGTCCATAATTGAGCGATGTGATTGGCTTGCCCGATGGCTCGAACGGCGAACCAGTAGCTGTGCTGGTTGTGTCGATCAATTGGCCCGTCTTACAGGACTTCGCAGTCAGCTAGTGCCACAGATGTTTTGGAACCTCTGAATGATCGATCAACACATCCAGTCGATCGATCGATCCAGTTCGAGTTGTTGGATCAACCAATCACATCGCTCCATCTTGAACATGTTCACCTGTTCACACATGTAAATTCGGATGCCTCCTGCGTGCGCTGGTGGGGGCGATTGTAACCTCTTCTGTCGGATGTCCAGAGTTCAAACCTCGACATTATACTTCTCAAGAGTGACTGTACACCCATTTTTTGGCTTTGCGTAGTGTTGTTCTTACCACGTTGGTCTCATTTCCATGTTGCGTTGACTACTCAGTAAATTAAAAAATAATTTAAAAATGGCATCGCCATTGGTCATTTTAGGAAGGCGTTCTTAAGATCGTTCCAGCTATAATCTGAAAAATCACCCATTGCACTTCTGTTATGTCATAGTGACTGCGCCCCAATTAGGTCCCACGCAGAATCCAGAAGGGCTGCGGTTGTAACATGTTTCTATCACCTCATTGGCTTACCAGACTTGTCGCAAGCGAAAATGTGCTTCGTACTCTCACCGGTTTCTGTATCAATTTGTACAACTTATACAGTCACATTCTCCCCGGTTCGAATCGTTTTTAAAATGATCACACTGACGTTACAAAATTGTACATATGTTTCCAAGACAAAAACGATCCACCCTGTTGGCACACTGAGTAATCTAACGTTCTAAACGTTTACAATTCTTCATCGCTGTCTCGTTTCTGTCCATTTATGCGTCAATAATCTGGGCATCGATGAAATGAAGTACGGTGAATCCGGGATCAGTGGAGGGATGTAATGATCCGAACCAACAGATTATATATATATATAATATAAACTCCCAAGAATACATATAAGTCACGCACACGAGGTGTAGTTAGTTCTTTTTGAAATAAGCTGACTGATATGCCTCATACTGAGCGTAACACGTCTGGTCATGCAATCCTACACGCTCCGCTCACAAGTCTGACATGATTAAAAACATATGATTAGGTAGTTAATGGCCAATAAAGGAAAACCGAAACTAACAGGGGATTGTCGAGTGATCCAGGTATCGTTTGAATGGGACCAGAAGTCAATATTCCAGTGACTGTTCTCTTCACCTGGCTCCCCTTCTCAGCCTTCGTGCAATCTAAAAAGTCCTTCCTTTTCGTAGAAGTTTTTGATGCCCACAAGGTGATGGGGTAGTCAGACTTGGATAGCATGGTGTGCTTCACATGTACCATAATCTGTCGACGTATAAAAAATAGCTCATGCACTCAACTTGTCATTGAGCGGAAGAGTCTCCTTTATCCGTCTACTCCACACAGGTTTCCTCTAGAAAGGAATCCCCGCCCGTCAAAGAATCACATCAATTGAATGAGCAAGCTCAGCGCAGGGAATGTTGTTCTATCAAAGAGAAAGCCCCGCTTGAATTGACAGGTAATTCGTTCGACTCCTCCACGGTGCCAGTAAGGAGACTTTTACGCGCGATGAGTAACGAAGACATTCCGAATGATGATGAACACGGAGAACGTGATCACACTGCGTGAGTCGGACTTACCCTGAGCGTTGTATCCAAATATTGTCGTTTATTTTTGAAGGGCATGGTCACAAACAATAAAAGTAAATCCAGGCGATAAATGTGGAAAGGTGTAGAGGGGAATATTGAACGAAACGAGAGAACTGTCCTATTCGAAGACGTGTCACCAACAGTTCCAGTCAGACAAGATGAATCCCAACCTATATAAGAATGTTTGGCATGGTAACACGTGTGTAAAGACGAACAACCGAAGAAATTGTTTGTCAAAAAAGCTAAGTGCTCTTCAAGGCGCCACGCTAGGCGTTTTTAACTCTCGTCTTAGGCAGGCTGTACCTCGCATAATTATCTGAGGAACCATTTGTTCTGGAAGCAGAAGCCGTCGATTCGACACAGGCGCAGTAATAAACCACGACACTTAACGCTGTGCAGACTATCGCCCCCAAGAGCCACCAGTCTTCTTTGGTGTTTGTGAATGCATCTTGGACTCGGATCGGAAGGCTCAGTTCTCGAGCAACCTTACTAAATTTGGAGTCATTGACTACAGTACGTAGTATTCGACAGTGAGTAGACAGGAGCTCTTCCATACGCACTCTCCACTGGGTCGGTAGAGTTAAACTCAGATTTGAGATACCAAATATCCCATGTCGTTTACCGGTGTGGATTTAGCTGGTTGTGATGTACTTCGGTAGACGTAGCCAACCACGAATAGACTGCCTGCTGTAATTGTTCAACCTTTTGAGCGTGTTCCAGCCTAGCATGAGCGAATATGTCAGCCTCGGTTTCAGGTAGTTCCATGTGATCTCCATTCTTTGATGTGTCTTCAACGGGGCACGCGTCACTTCACAGAGACTTTTGAGCGGCTGGTGTTGGTGGTTGTAGACTCCTTTCCCCTTGAAAGTGAGGGGGATGACCAAATATGTTACGGTGTCTGTCGGATCCAGGGGATTTATGAGTTCCTCGGCGAAGCAAAAATTACCGACCGAGATCACTGTCGCCCGATGTTTCTTATCCCCACAATTCACCATGCTTTCGTCATCTGGGCGTTGATCTGCATACCGTTTCTTCCCAACTCGACTGAAGCAGCTTCAGGCTTCTCTTTAAGGTACACACGACCAGTCGTCAGCGAAGGCAAAACCATTCACTGAGGTGTCATGGAACTGGTGTCCTAGTTGCGACGTCGACAATCCAAGAAACTCATCCATTGCCATGATGAACAATAACGGAGAGGGTGGATCACCCTGCTTAACCTCTCCGTGGTAGTGAACTTCGGAAATGGGAAGAACTGATCCAGCATTCTCATAAGACTGTGCGGTGTATCGAAGTAGCGGTAGCGGTACTCCAAATACCTCGGCAGATTTCACAATTGCGTCATGCAAGAGTGGGAGGTTACAGTTCCATCTTTCGTCCATATCTGCAAACTGTTCTTCAGGTCCTTCACGTAACTCGAGCAACTGCACCTTACAAAACACTAGAGAATTAGGTAGCTTCCAAAGACAAACTGGAGTAAAGACAGTTGCAATCTATGGCCCCAGGGATCACCAAGCACCTTATGAAAGCATTAGATAAGATTGGATGACACGCAGATCGGTCTCAGTTTGTTCGGTAAGGTTGGATTTGGGTTTCGGAACCAGAGTAATACGAACACGACATAGATGAGCCGGACAAACCCAAGATAATGAGAGTAAGTTGAAATACCCATCTAGAGCGTTGGTACTGAACCCGCTTAGCATTCTGGGCGTGAGCATGTCCAGAACTGGGGGAGAACTGCCCATTAAATGGATCGTAAGGCCGACTTCCCCACCTGTAATTGGCTTGATCAAACTCCGATTGGATGGTAGCACTGCGCGACTTGGCCGGCTATCCACTTGTTTTGGAGCAGAGAGCACCTGTTTCCAGTGTTATTCGGCATCCAAAGTTTGACTGCAGTCATATCTGCATACGATCCCATCGAGCACAACAGATGCTGCATCTTTCCATCTTTGGTGGTGTAGGGTCTGGATGGTAGCGTGGCCTGCTCAGCGGACCTGCTATCATTTGGCTGGCACTCAATGGGCTATCTGACGACGGGACACAGGATTTCACTTGTGCGGAAATGTCTTGGAGGCGTGGATGTCCAGAAGTGACAGGATTTGCTCCGGTGTCATGATCCCACGCTACAACCCTCGGGCAAATGCCAGAAGGTCAACACTAGCAAGCGAACTGTCAGTATGGGTTTTCAAGAGTAACTTGGCGCAAACCACGGTTTGTTTAAGTTAGACGCTATATTTATAGGCTTCTGACGATTAGGCCGCTGTTTGACCAATGGCTTGGTCAATGCAACCAGATGATGATTCGTTCCGTTTTGCTTGCCAGTTAAGCACCCATAACCTCGTTTTAATCCTGGTAGCCGAGCAGGTAAAAAACTATTGCTCCAACCTCAGGAACAGCACAGTTTGCGTTTGAAAAGACGGATATAGACTGTTAGCCAGGCGCAAGATTGATTGCTGGGATCAGCGGACTCCGGAATTCTTCACTCGGCCAAGCTCATCTGCATTATGCTGGGTTGTGTTTGCGTACCCGTTCGTCGGAAAAACGCGGAAACAATCAGCGTAGGCCAGCTGGACGGCCACGTTCATGTCAGCACTTTTGTGGACGCGAACTCGACAGGCAGCTTTTGATTTGCAGCACTTGCAAAATTCCCCACACATGAACCCAACGAATCTCTCCTGTGTACTGGTTGGAACTGGTGCGGAGGCGCCACACGATTCACATTGTACACTGTCGAAGAAACCAACACATTGAAACCGAGCAGGGTGGTTATTCCTGTCTGAAGCTTCTGAACTCGGCTCACCCGGAGTGACGTTCGGGCTACTCAATAAGCACCCCGAGGAGAAGGTTCAGTGCGCAGAGTAGTATCTTCTCCTTAGGACCACCTTCATTCGATTCAGACGAATCAGTTACAACTGACCAATAAACCAACACAATTCAGCTATAACTTGCCGATCTGTTCGAAAACTTAGGTTTACCCTCGAAACTCCACTAGGTTCTGTGGCCTGAATTCAGGTGAATTTGTGCGACTAAGTACGAAATGTTTCATATTTGGGTTCCATGTTTCCTGGCTCCGCTGTGCTTTGCAAGACCTTGTTTCCAACAGTCCGGACAATTCTGAATTACACACGTTGAAGGAAGGTTCCTCCTTCTGTTCATTTGTTGTACACGACCGTTTCTGAGTCCATCACGAAGAGACCGGACTTTACCGTGGTGTGACGGTTTGCGAACCTCATTGACCCATTGAGCTATACTGGAAGATTCCCCCGAGACACTCACAGAGTCTCTCATACCAGGTTGGTCAATAGTTAGAGGTCTGACAAGCACACTCTCCTGGCCTTCAGGGTTGTGGCGACTTGTTCCGTAGAAATGGTAATGCATTTGCAGTTCCCGCCAAACACCGCTGCCTTGCGGTTAGGCTTTTGGGCCAAAGGCCTTGACTGAGGACCCTAATCGTCCTCCTGTCTAGGTGTGGGCGCCCTGACAGTATCCCAGCCCAAGCATGAACTGCACCGTTTCTAAGTTTTACCGCAGATCAGCTCTGAACCGCGCTCCATCTTGAGTGAAACTTCAGTAGACGGACATAATGTTGAAGACGTGAATGAACGCATCAATGTGTGGATTCTGCTACCCCCAGGACCGGCTACAGTAGCTACTTAAATGTCTATGGGTTCAGAGGAGAGACGAAACGTTACGGAAAAGCTCTTTAATCAGTGGTTTATTCTATGATCTCATATCTGCTCATGATGGACGTAACAAGGTTTAACTGGGTAACCACACATGGCTTTTCCGCAGCATACCAAAAAAAAACTACTTCGATTTGCGCAAACTCGTAGGTTGTTGTGGCAGCTGTGACATTTTGATCGTTGTAGGTGAATATTCCACATAAGGTATATTTCTGGAATAGACGCGATACACCTGATCAATACTCTCATAAATGCGTACAAACTTCCGGCCGTGATAAAGTCGCACTTGTAATCCTTTCCTTATTGACTTATCATTATCATAGGGAGATGTAAGAACCGCGTACTTGCCGCACAGTGGTTGTAGCTGCCACAGTTTGGTTCACTGATGATTTGGGGAGATGGAATAAATAGCTGCGCATTGGAGGCGGAAGCTTGAAAACTGGTGCGTAAATATAGCACTGTCAGTGGACTGTGGGGGGATTGGGAAGGGAGCTATGCATTGAAGGCAATAGCTTGGATACACCAGCGCCACTGAGGGCGCAACTGGGCGGCCATGTCTCTAACCACTGATGCGGCCCGTCCGTTAATTTATATAGCTTATGGGGCTCCACCATTCCGACAGCTTTGACCAAAAGCTTGTTTTAGAGTGGTGGTTTTTCGGGCTATTCTTGTTTTATTCCAGTTTTCTCCCTTAACCCCCTCGCCGACTTTGATCCGGTCCATCGGTAGTATACTGGTCATAAACAACTCAAAGCCAGAACAATAAAGCAAGAATGGTTGTATGGTTTCTCGACTGATGAACCGCATATTTCCTTCAGATAGCCTGCGTACTAGAAAAAATATTGATACAATAGACACATTGCTCTTTCAAACATATTAATCATGTTCTATATTCAGGCGTCAATTATCTTTTTTTCTCTTGTCCTATTGTTCTAGTTGCCATAGGCGACGTCAGTCGAGAAGTACCGGAACTGATACCAAGGAGTTGGACCTGATGCGAGAGATAAGCATGAGGAAATTGCGTCATCAAACTCAGATATTGAAATATCGTGCGGAGGTGAGAACAAGTTTCACTCCGTTGCACTGTGCCTTGGTTTTCTCGGTTAAACCTTCATTGCCTACCTAACTGGTTGTTTTTTCCCACAGGATGGTTTTTATTCACTGGTGATGCGGTGCCCCCAGAACCACTAGGCCTTTACAGAGAACAGGGAACAAATTTGAACACACTACAAACTTCAAACTTGGATCCTTCTCGATCAGGTAAAACTAGGACCAGCTTCAGTGGAAGACCTTGTCCAGAATGTTCACGAGGATGACGGGTTTTTCGTTCCAAGACTCGATGTTTTGGGGCGTAGACCTGGAGTTTATCGGACGACAGTCTGCTGAAGCCTTTGTAGCACCTGTATAATGCGAACTATCTTCCAACACTTAGGAACCCTTCCAGGAGGCCGATAAAAAATAAACAGTAAAACAGTGGGAAATAACAGCTATTTTGTACGCGGTTAGTGACTCTGACAGAGGTGGTTGTGTTACGCACTTCCTGGCGGTCTTACATCAAATCTATCGCCTTCACTGGGTAGCCTTCCCTCTGCCGTATCAAACAAACAGACTTGATTGAATCATCGCCTCCAACGCGCTGCTCTGATTCTCCGCGAAGGAAGACGTGGCAGCTGGAATCTTTGTACACTGGCGTTTAGCTGAAAAATTGAACTGAACCGCAATTTTCATCAACAATTTTGGCTAGAGCAAATCTGGACTACAGGCACTGTTACACTCAACCTAGACAAGCAGATTACATACCTTGTCAAATATGATCACACCAATATGGTCGAAGTGCGTGATATGATGGCGGACCTGGGCCAATTAGGAAATAGACTGCTGACTGAGTTTTTCAGTATCACGATTGGCTTGCGGACGAGGCACTCTACAACTACTGTGTGGCTGTCCAGATTTTGCGGCAGTTATTGGTTATTAGTGGGATTTTTGATCCGTGAGGTCACCGGTCAGCTCCTCTGGACGCTACAACGTAATATGGGACTTATTCTCTCCCCCCCCCAAATTTTTGAGTTGAGGTGAGGCAAGACATTTGATTCAACCACAAGTGATTTTCACTGGTCAACTGAGCTCGAAGCCAAACTGTAGATAAGGAATGATGCACTTTCACATGGCTTCCGTGTTTTCAACTGGGTGGCCGCGATGAATATTCACGGGGTGCACAATGTTCTTATTCTTGACAGTTTTCGACACAAAAGATATTGATGATCAGGTCACAATTTGAGCTAGTGTGAAATTTTAACAGGCCATCGAACTTTAATGTTCAGAATATGTATGGAGGCCAGTCAAGGAGTATGTGGAAAGAGCTGTGGGCTAGTTAATGTCAGATGAGCGATCCATTCCAGTAACCTTGAGGAAATAGCAAGCATGTCCTACCCCAAATTAAAACGCAGGACTAAACAATATTGTTGTCCATTTCGCAGTTGGATACAATTCGAAAGTCAATAGCCATTTTACAGTCACCACCTCGAATGCAGTACGGCATCACGTGATTTCCCCGGAAAACCCCATTCAGTGGAAATAGGTCACCCTCGATATCAGAGTGAAGTCAGCTTTTCAGAAAAACAGTTGCAAAACGACGTTCCCTATCGGTGACGATCGATGGAATTGACAGCAGTTTGCCGTCTTCAAGAAGTTGTTGGTCTCGGCCAGCATTTGGAAGCCCACTTTTTATCCTGACTCACTGCCAGCTAGCCCAAGCATATACTATACGCATGCGGCTCGAGGGCCATATAAAATCTCAACTTGTCGAATTTCTCGAACAACGCTCCATCGTTAAAACTGGGTGATGAGAACGGGACATCTGAAGGCTCATGAATACAGTTAAAGCGCCGCGATTTTTTGCAAAGTCGTGGTACAGAAGGCTGGTACGTGCAAATTTGAGAAATGCGCTGTGAGATCGGAAAATACCTGAAAACTGTGGCACCAAATGTGCCTCGTCTCAGATGTCCTGATCGCGCGTATAGACAATGTAAAGGCCACGGATTGTTATTTGTTAACCTTCAGGGAGAAAACACAAGAAACCCGATCAGAGTTACAAACAACGCTTATCTTTGTACAGGTCTCACTCTGTATTGGGAGGATTCATGAGCTCGCGCAAGCTTTTCGCTGCATCTTTGCGTGGAAAACCCCCATAACTAAATTCGATCATACTCGAGGAGAGCCAAAATCGGATTCACAAACCAAGAAGTAAGGAACTGCTGGGAGTCGGATCAACAAAGGTCACAAGCCGGAACCCAGAGAGGTCACCCCAGCATCGATCAGAGCATGGGGCCCTGGAAGCCAGGCTCACAATTCAGGTGGTCATCGATCTGTCAGGACACGGGATAACAGAATAACCAATGGAGCCGACCGACCGGACAACCAATCGTGACCGAAGGTCAACCCCGGCTAATAACATGCATATTAACGCACACGCAACACTACTCAACGCACAACCACCAACCCACTCCCCACTCCCTACCAACGCACTGATGATGTCACCTCGATTGGTGATGAGACGTTTGCAATCAAATTGCCCAGCTCAGCGAATAAACCAACGACCATCGATCATAAATATTATTATGTGGGTGCCACGAAATACTCTGTCTGCAAATGCTGTTTATTACATGCTGTAAGGTTAGATGCCCCTAAAATGATAGCAGAATACTATGAATATCACTCCTGTATCGATTTTAAAGACTAAGATGTGTAAGAATGGCGTTGGTATCGTAGAAACCAAGATAATGCCCCATTTCAGTGTACGCACCAATCCCACGTAATTTGTTTTTGTTATTTTCCATGATTTATAACACAATTTCACACAGATTGCTGAAGCACAAGCGATGATATTTCATCTGAGTGAACAGTTGTACAAATCACAGGAGAAACGAAGGGTGCCGACCAGGGAGGTCGTGGAGGATACAGAGGAGTTGGGAAAAGGTTCATTCCCAACCGAGGCACCTGAAGTTCAGTTACACAGCAACGTAAGTTATTCTCAACCAGATTGGACTGCACTCACACAATATACGCTTGCTATGTAGATGAACGAGTTTTCTAACCCGTGATTCCTTCGTTTGCATGTAAGATTTTCTCAGCAGAACCGCTATCTCCAGTCCGTAATTAGCAAGATATCCCCTTCTTAAGTAAACAACTTCCTCAAATATATCTGATTATGTGAATAAGGGGCAAGTCAGCAAGGAACTGCATCCGAGCGAATACGAACATTTTCTACTGTCTACCCGAAGCTGAACAAGGACCCCAAAATAAAAATTAATCATTAAGCAGATGTATTCTCAATTACAAATCAAAACAGCGTTAATTTTCGGTTAGTTGTTAAGTATTGATTTATCATACGTTGACTGATCATGGGTTCTGCCTTCCTAAATTAAAAAAATCGTTCAGCTGTAACATCCTTTCGGTGCCTAGCTGCCATGCCACCCGAGGGAAGCACGAGGGCTGGGATACTGCCAGGTTGCCCAAGCCTAGATATGGGAAGTCGAGAGGCGGAGGTCGGGTTCGAACCACGGACTTTCCGGTCAGTAAATTCGCGCTTTAACCACTTGCACCATCTGGCTTCCTAACATTTAACCGTTACTGCGACCTGTATTAAGATGAAAAAATGTAATTCAAACCGATTCCCATCCATTAGAGAGCGTCATGTTGATATGACAGGCAAGGGTACGACTAGCACTATGGCATTAAGCATGGGATACGTATTGATCCACTGGTGTCTCTAACGACGTTTAGCATTAGCGAATTACACTCATTTGCAAACAAATTTGATTTTGCGAGAGAATCACCGGGAACCTAGCTGAATCTCCCGTTTGTGATGTTTCCAGGCAACCGAATGTGCTGCACCAGGCCGCCTCATGTTTCGATTGCTACGATAATCGAGATATCGCGATACACGTATATACGTAATGCACTACGTTTAGCATTCATCTAGCGGAAGTTTCCGCTGGTCTCTCCGTAGATCTAATGTGCCATACGGATGAAAACAAGAATTGAAGTGGTATAGACGCAATATATTACTCATAATAAAACCATAAACGACAAATTCAACTGGGTTCCAGGTGAGTCTCCCATTTAAGCCAAATTGACATGCAAATGAGTATATTTGAGGTTCATCGCCACAAACAAAACAGGTACGTCTGCGGCTCAACTGGTTAGACTTGTTTTAGTACGATGATATTAAAAAAGGGGTCTCAGTTTTGGACGCTGACCATTGCTGGGGGCAATATCACATTAGAAGGATACCTAGGGTAATCTCTGCTGAAGAGTTTACTGCAGTCCTTTCGTAAACTATTCGAACCCGTTTTGGGAATGCGAAATCAAAGAGATGTCGTCAACGAAATTGCTTAACCCGGTTTACTCACGAAAGAAATCTATCGCAGTCAGTTTGGAAGCGACAGAACAAAATGAAGACAAACTGGTGCCAAAAAAACAAACAAATAAAATTGAGGTAGACATGACCGAAAGTGGATATCTTGGAATTGTTCTCTATTACTCGCGACGGACGGCCTACGTATTACAAGAAATATTTACTCAATGAGTAGGGATAGGTGCAACTGGCTACTTTCATGGTGTTGAGCACTACGCGTTTCTTTTGATCAGTATAGCATCCGAGTAAGTTACAGTCATTTTGCCGCCGTCACGTTGAAAAAATGGGGCAAAATTTGGAAGACTACTTCTTAGAGAGCCCATAGATTAAGTCCTGCCATCAGTGACTCAATGCACAATCCCCGTAAGGAGCATTAGACATTAAAAAACATTTCCAAGTATTATGTATATGGGGATCACCATACCTGTTCGCAGCTCACAACAGTGTAGATCGTCAGGCAGGTACCCTCGTTACATTGTAACTAACGAGGCCAGAAGAAACAAACCGAATCTTCTCTCACAATTTAGCTAGCCTACTCATTCCATTCACCCACCAACCAGTCCGGACAACGTCCAATCTGCTAATGTGGTTTACTGCGCACTGTGGTATGTACGGTAGTCTCAGTTCCACTTTTACGGCCTAGCAAATAACATGGGCACTTGTGTAGACTTAGTCAAAGGTCCTTCACGAATGGTGACGTCCGCGTTAGTTCTGATTAGCGATTCCACCAATTTTTCAGGAAAAATGTCCCTAAATTTCGTAGGGTATTTCATCGGTGCTCGTAAATCCATTTTGTTATCAATGTTCTTTCAAGGATCTCCGAGGTCTTTAGAATTTTGACCAAGTTTATTGTGCCTATGAACTAAGACATCTTCCTCTCTTAACAACGGATATTTATAGACCAACCGAGAAAAATTTGCATACCTTCATCAACAACTCAAATTTAATGCTGATTTTTATAATCGTCACCGTAATTATAGGCAGTTTGTATGCATGAGGATTCCTCTCAAGGATGAATCCATTCGGAGCCAGACACAATATTAAGCTTTTCGGAGGCAAATCATATGTTCTCACTTTTCCACAGGACGATATTCTTGTCTTCATTAGCTGTCAATAAAAAAGCCGCTTGTTCCTGAAGGGACAATCAGTAAGCCACAGATTTTCTAATATTGACCAGAGACATATATGATAAGCGTTTTAATTTAATGTAACTAATATAATTAGTGACCTCACTTAAAATAACGGTCAAAATTGGGATGGATTGAATGGGATCCAGCCCTACTGGAACTAATGCTCTTGTTGCGCTTGTAGTGTGACAGTCGCGACAGACTCCCCTATTCACAACAAGGTATTTTGACCCTGAACCGAAATTATCCTTACAGATGTCCGACTTTTCATTTGACATGGATCACTATGGTCTTTTCAGGAAAACTCTTATAACGAGACTCCTAGTCTTACAGATAATGGTCTATCATTGTTTTATGTAACTCATAAATTCAGCCTTCACTGTCATGACAAGAGATGTTGCGCTTAGATTCTCCAGCAGGATAGTTTGATATCATCATAAGTTGTGCGGCTGCGTTAAGGTCTGGGTGATGTCCAAAGCGTTTTTCGGACAAACCGGCAAATACGAAGACGAGTGCTCGGGCAGTGACGTCACTTGATGCAGTTTATATCAATCAGGCATGACACTGAGATAAAATACCATATTTCATAGCCCATCTCCGAGTAGTCGGTGATGCGCATAATTCCGTCGCGTGTAAGGTTATTACTGATATGATGACCCGTGCTGTCCGCGAGTTCAGTCGTTCACAAAACGATTCCTTGTACATCCCAGAACAATCTGGAGAATAGTTCAGCGAAATTTGTTGGAAATTCAGATCATCAGAATGTGCCTCTGCCTAAGGTAAGACTACTTGGAAGCAACCAGCCCTTGGTAATTGAGAAAACTAGGACCGGGTTATTCGGTTTTTGAAGCGCAAGCCCTGTCAGGTCCGATCCTGGATTCACCTCTTCAGCTGCTTGTGCATACGGCTCACGTCTGCCACACTGATTACGTCCTCGATCGTCACTACTCATCAAATATCAGTAATATGTTTAAATTAAGAAAACAAAAAGGAACATACGTCGACACGAGAGGAGCGCGCGAACGGTTGACCGGCACAGCGACGCTCAAACAATTCTGTCGCTCACACACTCATATACTTCACTGTTTTTATGCAAAGCTAAAACTATCGCTTATGCAGTTTTAGAATACCTCTTGCTGACCATTTTGAATCGCTCTCAGGATGCTACGGGGCCGCCAAAAACGACTGAAGACGACAGCCAAATGATTGCAGATCACCAACCTCCAGCTACTCCTCACAGTCTCAATGCAGTGCGCCTCACACTGGACAATCGCTGGCTGGTAACCTGGGTCGGTCCACCGTTGAACAAATTAGGAATGAATGAAGGTCAGAAAATTTGCGGATATCAGGTGGGTGCTTGACAATTTTGAACAGAATACTGTCAGAATATGGCTGCCGAGTTTTCAATGAGAAAACTGTGGCTCCATCTAACTAGGGTTTAATCTTGTCGGGAACACCTACAAGGTATTGTACTTAGCGATGGCAATTGCTGTTCTCAGACTGTCTCCGAGCGAGAGTTTCACGGGCTTCTATGTGGGACAACGGTACATGCTAAAATGTAGGATCAAGATTTTGAGAGAATAACGCTCAAACTACCAACTTGTGGGGCTCTGAGGTCAGATGACAGTCAAGCAGCTGTCGTATTCAGGTGAAGTGAGAAGGCATTATGGGATAATTTTTGTATTCGTTCCATCAGAGGAACAGCCCATGCTTGCAAACGGGACTCTAGTTGAAGTGCAAAGCCCCGTGCTACGGGGGACTGACAGGTAAAGGTCAGCTTGAAACCTGTATTTTGAGCATCAAGACATATCGATCGTCTCGGAGAACACACCGTTTACGGAATGGGATACCGTGAAGGAAACTGGATGACAGAGAGCAAAAAAAAATAACGGCGGACAGTCGGCTATGGATGGCGTAGACCTAGGATAATATTGGAGGCCATTGAGCTCCATAAGTTAGGTATTCATCGCAAACAGAAGTAGGCGAGGAAAAAGGACTATTTTCTGTCTAGCACTTATTTTGTGCACGATGTCTGATAATGATTTGTTTAAAATGACCGAAACTAACGTTTCACTCATTTTAATTCGGCTTTCTGGGGAACATCGTCTTCCAGACGAAGTTCACTGAATTGTTTGTCTCCAGCGGTTTGTTCGAAAAGTTGGCATAAGGCTACCATAATAACTTTATATGGAGTTGTGTTGTCCTTCCAGGTAGAATTTAACGGAGCAGAAGTCAAACGTATTGACAGTCCATTCGTGACGAAATGTATCCTTCAACTGGGAACTCTATCCAAAAAGACCCATCGAGGATGTATTGGAGTTAAGACGGTTGCAGCTGGCCAGAACTTTTCGGAGAGCGCTCAGCTGGATTTGTGGGACACAGAGACAAACAGTTCGGAACGTGCTTTCACGGACGATCTTGATCTCGAACGACTTGCAGCTGAGTAGTGTGCGGTAATCACACTGAACGACGTAATTCGAAACGTTCCAAAACTTGAGACCATCGTCTTTACTTCCAAGCAATCGGTTTCGTTCCGATAGGAACAGGGAGCCTGTTTCAAATATCCATTTTTCTGCCCTAGCATTAATTTTCACAATTCACTTTTGCTACGAAGTTCTTTGTCTCCTCCTACATGGTACCGTAGAATTTCATCAATCTCGGTTGGTTCACATTGATAAGGAACACAGCAGCTGTTTTACTGCGATCTTCTAAAGAGTGAACTCTACATCACGAAAACCCTTATTCAAAGATGGTTTACTTGGGTGGGGCCAACAGAATTCGTTCCAACACACTAGTGCCAACGAGCAATGTTTTGGTATGAGTATTTGAACGTCCTTATTCAGGTGGAGATTTACATGGAAGCTTTTTTTAAACTTTTTATGGCACTCGCCGACAGGTAAAACTGGGGCTAAAGAGGGTGACTGCGGAAGACGACGATGGGGGTTCTGATGAGGATGACACGTTTTGAAGATCAAATGGAGAGTCAAGTGACTAATCCAAACCAAGTTCAGTGGTTTCAAAAAGAAAAACAGCTCCCGTTTTCAAGCTTCCTGAGATATGAGCGTGGTTACAATCCAGGAAATTTCATGGAACAGGGAAGCAAAAAAGCAACAAGTCGTTGGTGGTCTCGCCAGCAGTGGTGCTAATAGCAAGCCCTATTACTAGGGATTAGTGGCCCCAGCTATAGTCTCTTACTCTGGCCAGAGACCAAGCCCCGGCATACCGGGCTGGCGTGAGATTGACACTAGAACGGGACCCGCTGCTTAGTGTTGTTACAGATGAAACGAGTCCCACTTTTCTCGAATAATATGCTACTAATTCTGAGGGATGATAACCAACTCCCGAAGTAACCACCAGATGTGAGGAAAACCAGCTGCCTATTGAAGAGCACAGCGGGCTTGACGGAATGAGTTGTAAAATCCAGTGCATTGAAAGGCATCCTCGAATTCTCAGGAAGTACGGTACTCCTTACAACAACAAGCACTCTGTGAGAAAGCATCTGAACCTATCTTGAGCAGTTATCATCATGGACAGCATGACTAGTGTTAAACACCGATGCTTCGCTGCCGTAGAGCCATGATTTATTTGAAGGCCCTATTGTGAAGAAAATAATAAAGGTGGACGGGGAAGCAAATTAGTGCTAGCTTCACACAATCATTCCGAAGTGTCTACATTTCCAGACACTCATTCAGGGAATTTGGATAGAGACTGACAACACGAACGCTATTGACATTGATTGGCAGCCATATCTTGCAGCGTCCCCAACCAGGCGCAGTGTGAATCACGCGGTCTCCATCCTGGTAGGCGGATAGCATCGACAGCACCCTTTTGCCAGGTCAAGGGTTGGCCACCTCTCTGAATGGGACACGGAAAACAACACTCTTCGGCAAACGATGGTTCGGCATTTGCAATACAACTGAATGTGATGCACAAGGCCGCCTTATTTTTCAGTTGGTGCGCAAGGAAAGCCTTGTGCAGCACAGTCAGTTGAAGAACATCATAAACACGAGATTTAAGTGCGATTCGGTTGAATCTCCCGTCATGATCAGTTGTCATTTTGGGATGAGATTAAAAAAACCGTGTCCTGATTATAGGTTCTTCCCCTTTGGACGAAAATGTTTAGTTTATATGGAAAGAACTGTTGAAATACTGTAATATACACGAAAAAAAAGCTTTTTGCGTTTGCTACACCAATCTGAGCCCGGTTGCCGTCTGAATCACCGAGTTTACCGTTAGCATCTTGTCCCAGACTAGTGCATATTCGCCTTCAAATGCATTTCATTCGACTACTTCATTATTTTTGGTTCAATGCATATTTAGCTCACAATCCAAACGCTTAACGGAGGCGAATAGAGTCGTAAATATTCCGACAGGCCTTGTATTGACTACACTTCCCCCAGTGTCACTCCAGAACAAATCTCAGCTGCCACTGAAAATGCTGGCAGCCAATTCTGTCAGCGATTATCCGCACCACAGTGATAGAAGTAAAGCACGTCGGAACAAGTCTTATGGATACAGCGCACTGCGACTGTATTGGAGGAAACAATGTAGCGGTCACGAAATAAGAGAGCCATTGCCCACAAGTTGGTCTATTTCTTCCAAAAACCGTGATACATCCGCGTTGGAATTGCAGTTAGAAAATTTCATGAACCCAGTCGCAGATTCCTCGCAGGAGGATTTGATGACAAAGGGTCTGGATAAGGCATGAGCATCATCACTCACGTTACGCTTGGTAGTGGTCTTCTACACATGAAAGAACCTCTCATAGAGTTGAAGGGATTGAAGAGGTGTACGAACGCTAGAGAACTCAAGGATCCTGGTCTAAACGCCTTCTCTCGTCTTTACATTAATGATTTAAAACACGAGGGTCTATCACCCGTAATTTTACCATTGAGTGCAGTTCACATAAATGCCCGTCCGGCGACAAATGACTGGATGGGCGGGTGAAAACACACTGATTTATTATGAATGGTGGAAAAATAACGAACAGGATGAGCGATATAAGTTTGGGACACAATCTCATATAACTTGTCACGGCAAGCTACAATTACAATGCTTAGAAACAGTCGGTCAGCAGACGAACGGAAAACACTTCGATACCAAGAAAGATGACACTATGAAGATTGATCTACGTTGTCAACGTCCGGCTGAGTTTTGCTACCACTCATGAAACCAGGTATTCGAAGCGATTGCCACTCGGTTGACGGGCGTGACCCAACAGTTTGTGGCTGTGGCAAAGATTGAGTCGGACCAGGCAGACTGCGTGAAAACTTCGGTTTCAGACTGCTACCGGTGAGCTGCTTCAAAGAACCGATTGGAATGTGACTGGGCTGGAAAAGGAGCACACGTATCAAAGTTTACCACAACCTAGTATGTCGAGTCAACGAGCTTGCTCGTTGAAACTGTCCTCGATATCGAATCATAAGCCTATGCTCAAAACATATGTATGAGTCTTACTCGGCTCCAAACAAAACTGAGATTCACACAATGTATTCTATCATTTCATGAATGGCAGACAATCACCTTCGGCGGCGAGTTGAGTGTCCCCCGCAGTCATCGGGAAATTGGCATTGTATCCACATTAGATCAACTGGCGCGTTAGGTTATTCTTTTTATCCAGCTACTGATAGGATGCACCCACGTGACCAGTGTTACACAAACTGGCACCAAATTCATTAAACACGAGTAAAACTGATGACCAAAACGTGTTGCACTCAGGTTACGGACCCTCGGTGGTCCGGGCCGTTTATGCCTTTTTTAATACTCGTATTTAAGGAGACTTTGCAGTCAGTGGAATGCACAAATTTATCTTAGAGATTAAAACACTCTGGTTCACAGGGCACAATGAAAATCGGAGATTGAAATATTTTCAAAATTCAGGTGTGTCCCGTCCGGGCAACCATTCCTTCCTTCAGAAGGATCAGGTAGCCGTGAGTCTCTGTTCTAGCAGGTCCTAGGCCCTGACGAATTTCCAGTGTGGAGAGTAGGAAAGGAACAAAAAAAATAAATAAAACGTTAAAACAACGCTTTGAAGATGTGGGAGTAAACACTTTTATATTTAGGGTTCGATGAAAAACGAGAGAGAGAGAGAGATACGAGCTACTAGCAAGTCGCCCAAAACTAGATAAGAACAATCGAAAAATCAGAGTGAACGGTCAATAATCCTCGAACACCATGGTACACAACTATGCTTTGTGACAACCCATGTACAACACATTCCTAAAGCTAACTCATTGTAAAAGTTATGAGGATATGGATAGAGAAAATAGAAGTCTATCCGGGTCAACCGCCAGATTAATAGGAAGGACTGGTTAGCCGTCTGAAGCTCAAACATTATCGCGACTTATCGTTGGTACATCGATGGACTACTGAACTACTGAGTGATGCCGCGAATTTTGCTTGAGGTGTTCGCGACAAAACCGTGCTAATCGAAGGCAGAAAGTGAGTTACCTTATGAAGCGTATGGTTGATAGCAGCCAGGTACGTGATAAACTGACAGGTATCGAGAGACAAAGCTATTACATTAAAAAGCAGATTACCAGGGCTGAACAGAGGCTGGGGACACTAGAAATAAATGGATAAACAGGTTCATGAAGGACCCGGGTAACAGAGCGAGAGGAGTTATTAGGAACCAACGAAAAATATCAACAAAACGCTTGACCACCGATTCGAAGTTGTCAAAGTTCGTCCCTTATTACAGCTAACAATCAAACGACTAGCTTTCTTGAGAGCTTTTGGAAACCGTCGCTTTCAAACTGGACAAATTGTAGTCCATCCGAATACGAATACCACGAACACTAGCATAAAAATCGATCGCATGCTGCAGTCCTGGCTGCAGACTGCCTCAGTTCTAGTCATTCTCTAAGTCAGTCTCGCTCCGTTTCGCCACGATTCCCCCTGAGGTTCTACATGAGTTGGTAGTGAGCATAGAGTACATACCATGGATAAGAGCATCCTGACTGGACCTCTGTGCGCAACAAAACGCAGTCATATTACTGGATGGATGAGGTTTTCTGTTAATTCGCCAGGAAGGTTTGTTGGCCTAGGCTGTAATGGGAGCTCAAATGACATGCCACACCAATATCAATCGTATAAGGCTAGTAATGTCTACTGAGCTTACCGTTGTTAAACCAGTAACCAATTTGCTCGCCGGAGGATTCATCAGGTGGAACGAAGGAGTCAAAGTGTGACTAGGAATACGACTGGGTTTTGGAATTTTTGTTTCCGTGCCATCAGCGCCTGGGACATCCGTGCAGTCGGCTGGTAGATTTTCGTCGGCGAAGCTGCTTGCGGCGAGGAATTGCACAGAAGAGGAAACACAATTCTGACACGCACATCAGTTAGGACGCGGTATAACGCTACGAATGACCTAGCCGTTATTACACAAGAACTAATGGAAACCACAGAAGGTCAACATCGGTTTGAGAGTGGGTGACGTATGGCTTGATAAAATCCATACTGCCACAGACACAAATCAAATCGACAATGACATGGCATGCGATTGTGTTGTTCGGAATGATTCACCAGGTGGATAGGGAAATCGCTTTGAAACCGAACCAATTCCAGTTCCAGTCCACGGACATCTCAGAATTGTCGCTGTCCCCATGATAACCTATGTATATTTGCCTCAATACATATACACATATAGATGCTAATCAATAGTTTCCTGTTCGTTCTCAAAACTGCTTGGTGTCAATGAACCCTTTGCAGGCCAATCCCTTTCAGGTCAAATGGATAAGGTGAGTTCTATCAAACTGAAGCAAACTCAGGATGTCCAACCATACACTGGGAAGATAGGACAGAATAAAATGATTAACTTGGCTACATGATTCAGTACAGCGTTCAAAACTGAAGTGTGGAGAACTCAGACTGCGAGCACGAAAGCAAGCATTATTTACCTCCACCCAAGCCCAATATATATATATATATATATATCGGACAGAATGAACTAAGTAACTTGACTATATGATTCAGTGCAGAAGTTTGTAGAATTCAGACTGCGAGCACGAAAGCAAGCCTACCAAGGTATTAGAAAACCCTATTTGGAAAACAGAGACAATGATACCCGAAAAGCTTGGAGAGGTGTACCACGCAGAAACTGCCACTCAACGAATATGAAGGATGTCGAACAAATACCAAGATTCCCAGAAGGAGCAAGTAACACGAACGAGATAACGTCTGAGTTAAAAAAATATCTGTGCTCAGTTTTGTCTTATCGTGGACAAACCAGAGCAAAAATAATGTGGCTTCGCTAATGCAAATTTCGCTGCACCGTTGTTACTGGGTAAACAGACATGGTAAAAGCCAATCCTCATACGGGAAAGAACGCTGTGCATCTGGTACTAATTTACGGACAATCTGGGGTTCACCGCATCCGTGCTTTCCGTACCGACCGCTTCGTGCGATCTTGTCGGAGGTTGCCGCGGAGAATATGCACGATCAATTGTTCCTCCCCCTGATGTACGAAAGTCGGTTAAATACGATCAGATTTACTTTCTTGGATCAGTGCGTAACAAAGTGAAACAAACTTCCATAGCTTTCTAGACGAACTGAGAGTCAGTCCGCCAGTTTTTGTCAATGACTAGTAAAAAATGGACAACATATCATGTAAAGCAAGGAGAGATATAGACGCTTCAACCGAAAACAAACAAACACAGAGGGTGATGAAAGTTGCCGATGGACAACGCGGAAAACCAAGTCTTGGAAAACAGAAACTGTCAGAGGATAGAACACAGGTGCCTGACAGACTGTGATACAAAAAGTACAAGTGGCGTAACCGATATACAGTGACTGAGTCCCAACTAACTGCTAGGTAAAGTGATAGCAAGTGAAATCCTTCATTTTCTGGATATCACTGTGTTTGGTGAAAGCCGGTCAGGACCGGCTATGTTAGGTTATCACAGTTTGAAGATTTTCTAAAGGATTTCACCACATAGGGTGGATTTCACAGGATTATCTCTATCAATTCAGACCCTAGCTCACCAAAAAACCTTCTGATGAAACCAGAATCGAAACAACCTACTTCAAATCCTTCATTTCTTCAGATCTGGGTGAGTCCTGACAGGTTGGACTAGGTGTGCGGGACGCCTCTTCGGAAAAACAGTTCAAAGTTGTTGTCTCAAACACCGTGGCTGATTATGTGGGATGCAGAAAAAGCCGGAAAAAAAAATCGAATCACGAAAGACCTGACAAATAAACCTCACGCAGCTGCAAACGGAGGACAATGGAGATAAACCTATCAATAGCGAGATAGACGAGACCACTAACAGATTGTTGCTTTGCATAGGCATACTAATAAACTGAACGAAAAGTCTGCGATAGCTCTTTACGAGAGGCTTTCAGTCCCAGCAAAGCAAATGACGACTGTCCCATGAGTAAGAGAAGGATGGAGTAGAAAAACGTCTCTGTGAACTACGCGTCCGTGATTTGAGCAGACAAATTATGTTCGACGCTGGTTGATTCATCACCGCGTAGTGGTTCACTGAAAAATGAGGAACGGTTTTGTGGTTGAAAACTAACAGTGAAAACAAAATGACGGCTGGCTGGGGTCAGACAGAGAGTCAGGGAAAGGGTAGCAAAGCTGACAAGTACTCTTGTCGAGTCTTTACGGGGCAGCTTATTTTTCTATGACCTTCAGCTGACCCCCACGACCCCAAGCAGCTAGTTTCAGCTGATCAAAACGCCGCGAATTAAAACGTGTGGGGAGAGTCAGGGGTCTCACCTCCCAGTAAACTTCAGCGGTAAACATGCAGAGACAGAATGAAGTCGATTTCGATACCCGACAGCCACAACAACGATTCTATTCAACAACTTTCTCAATGAACACAAGGACAAGTATAGTACTTTTATAGGGAATCTCCAAGAAAGTAACATTGAGGATTCTAGTTATATGTGATAGCGTGGTAAAGTATCCATGTGCGAATCAACAGGTCTAAAGGGAAACATGCAGTCATTAAGAAGTCACCAGTGAGGTGTGGGGAGGTTGAAATTGGGTCATAAAAATGGCAATCCATTATCCTATCTTCCGGGTAGAAAAGAAACAATACTGACACATTCACTATCAGTCTGGGTGCTGTACTGTAGCTGAGCTTCAGTTCCTAATTAGTCGCTGAAACGATAACAGTTTTCTGTCTCTTTCCCACAGTACTTGTCTTGGTTTGTTTTTTTCCCCCACGAAATACCAATAACTCGGGTCAAACGAGCCATTCCAATTGTGACGTGTTTTATTCGAACTTGCAGACCTCCGGCCCTATTTTTCGGAACATTCTGCAGCACTTGCAGAATGCCTTCGCTTACAACTACAGCACACGAGTAAGCACCACATGCCAGAGTAGAGCAAAGCTCGGTTTAATTCCTCCTTCATTTGCTTGCATCTGCCGTATTTCTAGACCTGGCATCCTAGCATCAAGCTTTTGAACAGACTTACTCTTGCTCTGGTGTGCCTATTCGGGCAATTCTGTACGAAACAACACACAAACAAACGATGGACTCGAGTTTCACTCCTACTGGAACTTATTCAGCTAAGCAAACAAACCATTGGTCACCAACGCAGTCTCAAATTCCCTCCAAAGGGATCTTCTGAGAAGCTCCTTTTCGGTCCCTTGTTTCCTCTGCTGGAACTGCTGAGAAGCGATAATAGTGGAAAACACTTAGTGACCGATGGACCTTTTTCTTGCACAGCAGCAGCGTTGTACCGGGAACTCTGCTTCAATGCCTCGAGCCAGTTCGTTCTTTCGCAAACTGGCATGGCACAGTGCCACGGGTCAGACTGGTATATCTATCCGGTGAATTTATACGCTAAAGGAACGAGATGGCTCAGTGGTTAGAGCGCGAATTTACTGACCGTGAAAGGTCCGTGGTTCGAACCCGACCTCTGCCTCTGGACTTAACCTGTCTAGACATGGACAACCTGGCAGTTAAGCACCGAAAGGGTGCTACAGCTTAACGGTTTTTTATACGCTAACCCGACCACTATTGATTGGTACCTAACTGTCTGTTCCAACTTATCTTGAGTTTGCTGGTAGTGTGAGGAAATTTGAGAACTTTTCAATGGAGATTTTGTTCCGCAAGTGAAGTCAAATATACCGAAAAGTTTAGAAACACCATGCAATTGTTTCATCCTCATTCAGAATCTGACGAATCCCCAAGGAGAGATCTCAGTGACAGCAGCTGGCGGAAAACTGAGCTGAGGTTCATTGTCATGCTAAAAAAGGCGACG
Source organism: Clonorchis sinensis (assembly GCA_003604175.2). NCBI lineage: Eukaryota > Metazoa > Platyhelminthes > Trematoda > Opisthorchiida > Opisthorchiidae > Clonorchis > Clonorchis sinensis. The sequence goes on from CM030370.1 coordinate 168,150,680, forward strand.
CTTTTGTAAGTGAGCAAAAAGTTTCCCCCAGGCGACCAGCATCTCCATATTTATGGAAGCAGCGATGCTGCCTTCCCCGAGGAAGGACGGGTTAGAAAAGGTCGGCCCTAAAAACCGCACACTCCGATCGCCCAACGGTTGACCGTGACCGCCGGCGCATTATCCACTACGGTCGAAATACTTTTAAAACCAAAGAGTCCGGTGCTGCTCAAAGGCACCTGCTGTGCGCAGCCGCATCAAGTGAGACAGTAATGCCCTACTCCCTGCGCCCTCGGGCCAGGCCGGCCCCCTACAGCCAAGTAGGTCAGACTATTGAGTCATTGGCTCCGGGAAGGGTCCCCCAAGAAAACCTAACAACCGCTGTCTCGCGGTCCAGACTCTTGAGTCAGAGGCTAGGGGCAGGGTCCCCGAGCAAAACCCTACACCCTCCCACTGCCTTGTGGGTCAGACTTTTGAGTCAAAGGCTCAAGGTGGGGTACCTCAACTCAACCCCTTCTTCGGCCTGGGCAACCGGGAAGTATCATTTGCCCTTGCAGCTCTTCGCTCACCGGCCTTCCCTCCCTCCCAACCCATCGTACAATGGGGCAATCAACCCATCTGCCAATCCCTAGCCACTGTTGTGAGTCTCAACCATCGCCCAGAGAAATAAACCAAAATAATCACTTACTAACTCCAAAGATCTGATCCACGTTGCAGCCTTTAATGTCCGTACTCTATGTCAAATTGGGCAACAGGCATCCCTTGCTGAAACCTTACTTTCCTCTCTATCGATGTATGTTGTGTCTCCGAAACACGAATACAAGACTCCACTTCGGTCGTGCTTCTCAAGCCGCTTAGGGCGAACCCAGATGTCCCATTTCACTCTTCGGACATCCGGTGATCCTGACGCAATGGCTCGTGGTATCTACGGTGTGGGAGTTGCACTCAGCCCCAAGGCTGAAAGCGCCTTACTGGACTGGATCCCAGTAAACAGTCGCCTTTGCGCTGTGCGGCTGTCTGGCTCAATTAAGATTAACGCAGGTCGATGCGGTAAACGGTGTTTGTTTGTCGTATCAGCATACGCCCCAACAGACAGCAGTTCTGAGAATGAGAAGGACGAGTTTTATCAAGATCTGTCACGACTGCTTCGGTCGGCAAGAAGGACGGATATAGTAATCCTGGCGGGTGATATGAATGCCCAAGTTGGACGGCTAAGTCCGGAAGAAGCACAGTTGGGTGGTAGATTTGGAGTCGATGCTGTGCGTACGGATAATGGAGCGGCTTCTTCAGTTGTGTGCAGATCATCGTCTGTTCCTGGCCAGTACGAACTTCCAACACAAACGCTCACACAAACGCCACCTACCACAAGACAGCCGTGGACTCAATTGGACCATATGGCTATCAGTTACCGATGGAGAGCCTCAGTTAAGGACTGTCGTTCCTTCTGGGGTACAACTTGACTCTGATCACGCCATCGTGCGAGCCCGCTTATCACTTCGTTTCCCGCCAGCACTACGCGTGCCGAAAGGGCAGCTCCGTTCATCAACTCGACAAGTTTCAGTAGCTGAAGAGTATCGAGCTGATCTGGCTAGAAAGCTGCTGGAAACGCACAGTCATGTGGACGATGAAGATTGCTTGGAGGATGGATGGAGGCGAGTTAAAGCAATGCTCTCAGCTTTCAGAACTGCTTGTCCAGCCCATCTGATTCGACTCAATGAACACTGGATATCTTCGAGATCAGCAGATCTTATTGCTGCCAGAAAGTCCATACCAGCAACTAGCGACTATGATGGCGCACGCAGATCCCTCAAACGCCGGATAATCAGGAGCTTGAAGAATGACAGAGAACGCTGGTGGATTTCGAAGGCCCAGGAAATGGAGAAGGCCTTTGCTGCAGGCAACAGCCGCGCCCTGTTTCAACTGATTCGATCAACGGGTCAAAAGAAGGCAGGTGTCAGTGAGACAATATGCGAAAAAGACGGAACAACAATTCACTCCCTCAATCGCCGTCTTGAGCGGTGGGCTGAGCACTTCCAAGAACAGTTCACCTGGTCCCTTCAACACAACCACTGGAAGAACCAAGCAGGCCCGAATGGAACATTGACACCAACCCACCATCAGCAACCGAAATCCAGCGTGAGATTTCAATTCTGAAGCGCGACAAGGCACCTGGCCCGGATGGTCTACACCCCGCGCTCTTCAAAGAAGGTGGCGAGGTCCTGGTGAACAGTCTGACAACCATACTGCAGAAGATTTGGAACGAAAACAGAATACCAGCCGAATGGAGCTCCTCGACCGTCATCCCAGTTTTCAAAAGGGAGCAAGAACGTCATGTGAAAACCATCGTGGTATCAGTCTGGTATCCGTCGCATCTAAGGTACTCTCTGGCATTATTTTGCGCAGGTTGATGGATTATCGCGAGAGACAGACTCGTGAGAATCAAGCTGGGTTTCGCCCCGGTCGAGGATGCATCGACCATATCTTCACCTTGAGACAAATTCTTGAACAGCGCCACTCCTTCAGACGTCCCACGTTGGTCGTTTTCTGGATTTGAAAGCTGCCTTTGATTCTGTCGATCGTCAGCAACTTTGGCAGTGTCTGGCGATCAAAGGTGTTTCCATCTCTTATCAGGCACTGTATGCGGACTCCTGTGGGCGCGTACGAGTATACGGGAAGCTCTCGCCTGAGTTCACCACGTCCAGTGGTGTAAGACAAGGCTGTCCTCTTTCCCTTTCCTTTTCAACTTTGTTATTGACATGCTGCTTGAAATTTCTCTGCCTGCCTCTGAAACCTCGGAGTCGAAATGCTCCCGGGACGTTCCCTCGCAGACATTGAGTATGCGGACGATATTGCTCTCCTTGGTTCAGACCCTTCCGAAATGCAAATGATTTTAAATAACCTAACTAACTCTGCCGCACGGTTTGGCATGCGCTTCACACCCGCAAAGTGTAAAGTGCTGCTACAAGACTGGGTGGGATCAAACCGCACCTCATGCTTGCAGGTGAGCCAATCGACGTGGTAGATAAATTTGTTTACCTGGGCAGCTGTATAAGTTCCGGTGGACTGGCTGGAGATGAGATCATTTCTCGAATCGGAAAGGCCAGGGCAGCGCCAACCTCCGACACCTGTGGCGCCGACGTGACGTGAGCTTGTCTGTCAAGGGAAGAGTTTACACTGCGGTGGTGCGATCCATACTGCTTTATGGATCAGAGACGTGGCCCCTACGTGCAGAGGACGTACGGAAGATGTCAGTGTTTGATCATCGATGTCTCCGCAGCATTGGTCAGGTCTGGTGGGAACATCGGATTAGTAATGCTGAGGTACGTCAGTTGGTCTTAGGAAGAAGGAACTCTCCCGCGATAGATGAATTACTCACGCTTCATAGGTTGCGCTGGTTGGGACATGTACTCCGCATGCCAGAAGACCGTCTGCCCCGCAGAGCTCTTTTCGCCCAGCCCTGTGCTGAGTGGAAGCGACCGAGAGGTGGACAGTGTATGACCTGGCAACGAAGTACGAAAGCGCTAACCAGTAAACTTAGTCGGGCGGGCAACTGCCGCCTCCCTGGATGGGGACCCGGGACTCAAATCACCAGTGGTTAACGACACTGGCAGAAATGGCCCAATCGCGCAGTCAGTGGCGCTCGTGCATCAAAGCTATAGCCTTCAATGCGTAGCTACTCAATTTCGAACATACCTTCGCCTCCAAGGCTTCTTTTTACGTTCCACATTTCCGGTGATCGAAACTGTAGCAGCTGGAACCAATGTGCCTGGTACACGGTTTATAGCTGATAAATTGATTGAATTGATTGATTGATTGAACTTATCTTGAGTTTGCTGGTAGTGTGAGGAAATTTGAGAACTTTTCAATGGAGATTTTGTTCCGCAAGTGAAGTCAAATATACCGAAAAGTTTAGAAACACCATGCAATTGTTTCATCCTCATTCAGAATCTGACGAATCCCCAAGGAGAGATCTCAGTGACAGCAGCTGGCGGAAAACTGAGCTGAGGTTCATTGTCATGCTAAAAAGGGCGACACTTTTGTAAGTGAGCAAAAAGCCTTGACCTCCAATTAAAGTGAAGGCAGCATCCAAATGAAAGTAACGCCCTGTACAACCTAGCTTATGAAAGTACGTCAATTTACTACAGAAAACAGTACAAAAAAGCCGAAAATTCAGTTAAACATACACTTAGCACAATCGAGATCCTCAGTGAATTGCATGGGTTCCTCCTGGAGGTGGTTTAGACCGACTGAATCTGTTTCCACGGCCATGGACTCATCTCCTCGGTAAGAACTTTCGACTTGCCAGTGACAGTCATTCAGAGTGGCTAGTATGTCCATAGCTTCGCGCATGTAATTCCATCGCTGTGTGAGTTCGGATAGAAAGCCGCTAAGTTTATGTAGAGATCGACTGAAAAAGCGGAGTGGAATGAGGTATTATATTCAATTTATTGAAAAGGGGTAATTGCAGGGAAAACAATTACCAGTCTAGCCTTATCAATACAAAACCCAATGATGGACAGTCAGTTACTATGGTGGATTATTTTCTGGCAAGGTGTCCTATAAAAAGACCAGGTGATAGTAACGAATGCCTACTAAGTTACAATAAGATTTACAGATCCTTTCTAGCTCATCATCATCATCTGATGATGATTGATGGGAAAGTCGATCAGGTGTCGCTCAGAAGTGTCACCTTTATTATGGAAAGATTAAAACAGATTCAACGCGGTGACTCGGCATTCAAGTTGATCCACCCAAGGTATTGTTTGTCTACCAGAAGCAAGTATTCAGAAGTAATGAGGTGCGCCTGTTAGACATCATGGCGGTGATGCATCAGTTGTGTAACTAAGGTAAACAAATACCTGAACACAGTGCGGGTGAACGATCGGTCTTAAACATACAGTTTTCATGCAAGCCCAAACCAGCGGTTTGGACGCGCGGCTGTAAACCTCAGAAGTAAAACATTATCTGAAACCAGCACTAGCTTCAAATAGACAATATGTGGAAGGACTGACTCGATCGGTTGCACTGGACACACTTGACTACACAGTCAAGTATGTGAATTCCGCTACTTAATTGAAAAACCTGGCCTAGAAACGAGGCAACAGAGGCCCAAGTATATAAGGAAGAACAGTGGTTCAAAGTATGGTTTGTGTTGCCTTGGGCAGTCACTTCAAGCAAAGCACTTTGGTAGCAAAGCGGATAGTTGTACCGCTGAGATGCATCTATGACCAGTGTGAACGTCGGTTGACCTTCCATTGAAGCAACAATCTCTAGTCGGACCAGGCGAGATGCAGAATGAAGCGAGGTAGTTCAACCTGATTGGCCAATCAAGGCTATCCCAGTTTACCTCGTTGACCGAGGTCTGCTTGGTACCCGGAGATAAGTATGAAGGTAGTAAGGTGGTTCATTCAAAAGAGTTGCATTCCTATGTTTACGCAGACAATGGTGCCGCCTTACCCCGGAAAGGTGGATCAGACAAAGCTGGTTCCGAATACCGTATACTCAAACCACCTGTGGGTTGATGGTGACCGCCAGTGAACTACTCAATACGGTCTCACAAATAGCCACATACAGCTTCAAAGCCATCTGTTACGGGCAGCAACATCAACAATCAGATATGCGCCCTTGAGGCAAGCAAACTTTCAAATACTGGATACCTGTGAACAGGACGTTGTGCACTGCGAGACAACCCGGAATAACCACATTCGACTGGGGTCAGAAATGCACCATTTACATAGCTGAACGAACGGCAGACAAAGACGGACGGCATCGGAAACTCTTGTATCTTATGCGACAGTCAAGCAGCACAAATCTCATAGTTGGCGGTGGTGATACAAACGCTAACAGTCACAACTATCTGGTGACACACTGGCGCCACAAGAACAGACAATAGTGGCCGACTCATTCAGAACAGGATCTGTTCAGTGAGAATATCAACTTTCAGCAGAAACGAATTCATAGTGTTTCCTTGTATCCTCCGAACTGTAAATAACCGTCAATTCAGTAAGACCACACAGTGAGCAGCCACCGACAGGGATCACGTGCGCGAGTGTCACTCATTTCAGGACACCTACACATACTCTAAGCGGGCTTTGGTGCATGCTCGCTTGACCGTTCACATCCAGACGGTGAGCTGAAAACCCGCTGAAAAAACTCCGAACTCATTTTCTGCAGGAAATATCAACTGGAGAAAAGCGTCACGGCGGATAGTCTAAACTAGTCTCATGTAGTTCCAAAAAAATGGTGAAACTACTGTTTACCATGGCCACAAGTTTCGATCTACCTCCTTAAAAAACTGCCGATGGATATTTATGCACTGTCTCTTTTATCGAAAAATGAGGAGTTAAGGTTCGTGGCTATCGCCGACACGTCTAAATCACGATTCCAATGGCGCTTTTGTGTCTAATCATTCAGCTTCACCTATTGGATTTGCTCTTCTTTTTTAGTGCTCGACACTGTATGACTTCCTCCAAATTTCACCCCTCTCTCTGTTTATGGCCAGAAACTGTACTGTACAGCCATAGTCGCATAAGTGCTTCGCCGTAAAAAAAAACAGAACGGGACAAGATCATTCATAAGCACCAATTGGCGTAGTTAGATTTGTCGACGGGAAACCTTTCAAGAATGCCTGAAGTTTACGATGGGTTACAAACAGTTACCAACTGGAAAGCACTGTTCAGGATGCCTGAAGATGCAGTTGTGACGGGTTGGTGTTTCACTGTAGTTATTTAACATTAAGACGAATTGCCTATGGAGGCAGATGTCGACGTTCTGTCACAAGGTGACGTTTTATGTAGAAACAAAATGGATGGTAGAAGCAGTGCTTACTCGCAACGGTCAACTTCCAATGATAGTTCCGGACGGTTCGCGACGAACAAAGTTCGAAATCGGCGATCGTTGACCTGGAAAAATGAAACCAGTAAGTAACACGAATGAGTATTGTAAAGACTGGATTTGTTATGACTCACTAAGGAGGTGTGGTTTTATAGAGGATAATTTCACCTCGGACTATACACAGGCTGTCCATCAGTTGTCACAGGAACATCAGCTAATGTTTCAGTGTCGGAATATTGGTAGTCGACTAGGCGATTGTGGACCTGTTCGGCGAGCGAAGCAGTTGGCATGCAAACGTCCCGCCGAGCAGGCATCGCCAGTACGCGCCCATGAAACGCTACGGTGACAAGTTTAGTGGAACGAAACCTTGGACCAGTCTGTACATTCATTTTGGTGACTGCTTAGTACCAGGACTACAGAAAAATGTAAAACGATGCTCGACTGAAGAAGGCATGTACTCCGACGTGTATACGAGACAAATTTTTATGGGACCTTTTTTTTGCAAAACTTGTATCCTGAGCAGTTCACCGACAAAATCAAGCAATACACAAAACAGGGAGGTGAACAACGACCGCTAGTCTGTGCATGAGTTTAAATACGATTCCCGCCATCAGGATTCACTTGAAAGATAAACTGTCACACTCCTTCAGCAACTTTCGCGTGCAACACGTGGAACACCACAAGTTGTTCATGTTTGTCGGACATGAACATAATCCAGTCTCCTTGAATGATCGTCGAGGGAAGCCTTACTCGGGTCAAATCGCATGGTTCCTGGCCAAAACTCCTCAGGCCGATGACAAGAAATTCGCCTCCTACGTCACATGCCGGGTACTATGAAGAGACCGCAGACAGTGGGATTCAGACTGAAATCGACAGTAAGAACCACTGGAATCCGGTGATGTGTGTTCACGGGGAACCTGTGCGGTCTCTGAACAAGCGCTGATCTGCTTTGGTTGAGACAGCAACTTTAACCGAAAAAGACAAAGTGACTATGCATCAACCAGTCACGATAAAGGGGTGCTGACGCAACACATTACGAAACAGACATAACACATCCACCGTAGATCCTCACCTGCCGTTTGACAGAATCTAGCTGATCTTTTGTACGTTCCAAAGCATCCAGAAGATACGCTTGTTCTGTGGAAATGGTCATATTAAGAAGCTGTTGCATAACTTTGGCTGCACTTCGACTAGCCTCGGAAACCGAACTGGAACGCCGACTGGTTGATGAATCACCAATGGGATTGCGTTTCTGCATTAAAAAAAAACAACGGGCATAAGAGATGAAAAGTGATTTGGGGAAATTAGGGTTGGAATTCGGGAACCTGTCTAATGAATGACTCGCTGATATAGCAGGTGTGTCAATGATTGCTCTGAAGCGTAGTGGGGTTGACTTGGTGTTCTGAGCCACACAGTGGATTACATTGGAATACATTTAGATCGACTGTCTCAGCATTTCCGGGCAAATGCCCAACAAGGATGGCAAAATAGAAAAACTGGCTACGTGTTGAAGTATCGGTATATCTGTAATATTGGCTTGACGAAAGCTGATCTGCTCATGCAGATGGTTGCTTCTGAATTCTGATAGATAGTTGGGACGCAGTCCGATATAGGCAGGAACTAATCTAGAGAACGTCCGAATGTTGTAGTGTTTTCAGGTTAGGACCTGACTGCTATCTCGCTGAGGACACTTGAAGACAGGAGTTCTGAAGTTGAATAAGCAATGTTTTGGGTTTCATACCAGGATTTAGACATTCCGCGACACTTTAACTTCATATGGAATTGATTCTTGGTTCTGAGCGTCAAAAATCCTGTCGGGGGCATCTTAGACACTCCACAAAAAGTTCGGGGAAGCCTTGATACTGAAATTGTGGGGCTGTGCAACCTCCAGCACAGTTCAAAAGTAATTGCCATTGAAGATTCGATTGAAGTTCACATAGCCCCGATACAGTGACTGCGATTGGGTAAAAAGTACACAAAGCTGCAGGCAGCCAATGACTCACCTAAAGAGCTAAAAAGTGCAAAACTAACCGAATGCGGTTGTTCGATGGAAATCGGTTAAGCCGAACTTTCACTGACGCACTGACTGTCACAGCACTCACGGCACCTTCAATCAAACCACAAAAACACAACAAACGATGATACCGTAAGTTCAACAACCTGACTGACCTGACATTAAAAGTTTATCTACACTGGGAGAGTGACCTTAATAAACAATACAAGTGCACTTGGGTTGTCAGAAGTCACAATCAGCAACTGATCTGGGTCAGTCAGAGCAATTGTACGAAACCTAGCAGCAGGGTATTATTAAGGATTCGAACCAAATGAACTTTACGGTTCATCTAGTGTAAGATTCCCTACCCCTCAGAGTGAAGTCCTCCGTTGGGTACTTAGACGTCTGTCCCGATAATCCAGTATTTTTCGTTGAGTATCCCGTTCAGAAATGGTCCCACAACGGAAAAAAGGGGATTTCCCTCATAAATAAGCATCCACTTTAATTCGTTTCCAAGTCTGTTGTGATAAGTAGCTCTACTCCAGCGAAATTAATTACAGGAAATTCACTAGGCCCGCTTTAAAAAAACATCGTGATCGCTCTCCACAATACAAACATGCGACGACTAGCGACGACCATTCTGCAGACTGAGTATGGATAGATATTAGCGGACACCGGAGGTAGAGCCGAAATTGTCCAATCTGTGTGGTTTAGTCAGACGTAAGACGTGTCTCAGTTATACCCTATACGGCCGGAAACTCAGACGTCTATGCGAGTGAGAACGCCGGGTCTATGGAAACGTGCTCCTACCGGAAGCAGGGGTAAGCTCAACATAGCTCAGTGGTTAAGACGCGAACTTACTTACTGACCAGAAGGTTCGTGGTTCGAACCCAGCCCCAGCAGATCGACTGTTTCTGTCTAGGCTTGGGCAACATGGCAGTAGCTCCATCCACGTCCTTCCTTCGGGTGGCATGGCAACTATGTACCGAAAGGCTGTTACAGCTGGGTGATATTTTTATTATTGGTGGTGTATGCACTGGAGACGAGAGGTATCCACACATTAATACACAACCCTGTGAGTTACGTAGGCACTATCTGTTTATGGAATCAGTTTTTTTCCGAAACAGACGAACTGGGAATAAGACGATTCATCTACCGACAACAGCGGTTGACAATCACTGAGAACAATGACAAGGTAGTTAGGTTTCTATCTAAAATGGCAAAAATACTCTTAGACATACGGCGATAAATGAGGGAAATAACGTGCAAAACACGTCTTTGGCATGATAGAGCGATCGGTGACGGAAATGCGCTTTCTTAAACCGCACCATCAGACGGGCTTTATATGAAGTCGACCTTTATGACACAATATTTGGTCTCAACAATGAAACTTCCGGAACGGAAAAACGATTCTGATAAGGAGACCACACAGAGAACGATAACACTGTCTTGCAGTCGGAGGTGAGAACGGATCAACAGGCTCTGAGGATGTTCTGATTGCTCGGCATTTGTATGGACCAGTACAGTACAGGGGCGAGATGGCACAAGTGGTTAGAGCGCGAACTTACTGACCGGAAGGTCCGTGGTTCAAACCCCACCCCTGCCTCTCGACTTCCCCTGTCTAGGCTTGGGCAACCTGGCAGTATCCCAGCCCCCGTGCTTCCTTTGGGTGGCATGGCAGCTAGGCACCGAAAGGGTGCTACAGCTGAACGACAGTAGTAGGTTAGGCCCAGTGTATCGCAACCACGAGAAAGACCCAGCCATTGTAGATGAGTATTCATGTTTCGGCAAGATGAACTGCACGTCCTGGTCTTCACGCACACAGCCACAGGGTCATGAGGCGCGAACTTAGTGACCGGATGGCTCAACCCGGGCATATCGACTGCTTCTGTCAAAACGACAACACCCTTTCGGTGCCTAGCTACCATACAACCTGCGGGAGGCAGGAAGGCTGGGATACTGTCAGATCGCCTACACACGAGCAGTCGAGATGCTGCGTTCGGGTTCGAACCATAGACCTTCTGGTCTCTAAGTTAGCGCCATAACCACTGAGCTATCTCGAGCTCCTGTCTAGGCTAAGGCAACCTGGCAGTAGCTCAGCCCTCGTCCTTCCTTCGGGTGGCATGACAACTGCACTGAAAGGACACTGTTTTATTATTTTTATATTAAAAGTGGAATCGTGGAGTGGATAGCATTGCACTTTACCTATCTGAAAGACTGCATGTTGCATACAGTATACTTTCTCGCGAGTACGTTTTCTGCCCTACAGAGTAAGTGTCCCTCCTTTGAAAATAACTGCACTTGTTTGGAGAGCTACTGGTCTAGTATGACGTTTAATAAACGGAGCATGCCATCCAAATGAAGTTTCAGATAAGCATCTCATAAAACAAGAGCAAAGTACTCAGAAAATTCTGAAGTAGCATTCGATGACCGTTTGCTACAGTTTTTAAACCTAAAACGTTTCCCGGTGCACCGAATCTCTGGGAAAACCCTACAAATGTGATATCATTTAGGTGCAGAGCTACAACGTGAGCCTTGAGAAACATAAGGGTCCAGAAACTAGCAAGCTGTCTAACTGTAGACGCGAATAGAGCGAGGTACCAGGGGCGTACATAAACCTGACTTCCAATCGCGTTCCAATTTAACATGAGTAAGCAACGAGTCGGAATGTTATGAAGAATCATCAACTCACTTTCGACGACGATGGCCGCAAGCTGATAATGGGCATTTCTTCTGCCAACGATGAGATCCTGACGGAGAGGAGGAAAATGGAAGTAAGCATTGGATAGGAGGAAAATGGTTGATATTAAACAGTCGTTGAGACTTTTTCTTATTAAGTAAAGTTGGCTCGCAAAAGAATGGAAAGTATTCTACGAGGACCAGTTGTAAAAATCGTAAGACGATGAAAACACATAAATTTGGCAGCTGATATACCGGAGTTGGGTTCGAATCAAGGACCTTCCGCCTCAACCAGTGAGCTACGTGGAGTTTATCGAAGGTTAGGATGAATGGGCAGTGAGCGGTGAATGAATGAGCAATATGAGCGATTGACCGAATCGGTCTTACGTGAAGGATGACAGTCTGATTGTGAGTAGAACTAAGCTAAGCAATTTGAGCCGACTGTGTACGAGTGAATGGGATCCGACCAGCACAGTCAGCTAACAAAATCCAAAATGTGCTCCGCGTTGACATGTCGATGTTGAGGATAACCACACCACTACCATAATCTTAATCGATAGCAGTACATCGGCCATGAACACTAGTGCCTAAGTGTTGTACAACCGTCAGGAAGAATGCCTAGTAAACGGGAGGGACGGGCGCTTATTACAATCAGCCTTGTATCCCTATGGAAAACGACCAAGATCACAGTATCTACATTTTGGAACAGCAAAGAGATAAACCCATCTGAGCATCATATGGAAGTAAGACATCACTAGCATTCACTCAATGTCCTTTGTGAACCTCATTCAACGCAAGCCCAACAGACAAAGCCAGAAAAACTTTAGCGAGACAGTTGGATTGGGAAGTGATAGCATGCTACCCGGTGGGACCGGTTAAGTGCCCTGTCCTGTAGGCTTTCTAACCATGTTCAAGGAGATTCACACGGAACCCACCCAGGAAGACGCAAAAATCCTACAGAAATCAGCCTATCTTTGCCAAATCGTGGCCTGTCCCTCACGGACCCTTCGCCAACAAAAACTTGGAGTTCAAAACCGTGTTCTCTCCAGTAGGCGTCATGTGAAGTGCATGCCCCAGCAACTTTAACCCGATTATTCTCACCAAGTACTGGCTTACACACGTTGCAGCCACCTCACACCAAAAGATTTGAACCCATCTGGGATTTCACATCCGTAGACATTATCCTTAGAGTTGTTCTGTGCACGCGGCCCTTCAACCCTTTGTTTCTGAGGCCATAAATGACACAAAGAGACAACTCAGTTCCTAAGGCACCAGCTTACGGACCGGGAGGTCTGTGGTTCGAACACGGCGTTTCCATCTCGACTGCTCCTGTCTAGGGCAACCTGGTAGTATCCCAGCCCTCGTGCTTCCTTCCGTCGGTACTGTAGCTAGGTCGAACCCAAAAATGCACCGTTGTCCTGAAGTGGTGCTAGTGGAAGCTCATCTGGCCGGGCAGCCCGATGATGCTTCATCAACTGAAGGAGAATTCAAACTACAGACCATGCCTTCAGTTGGGCGAGTCAAACGAAAAACATCAGTATAGAAACCGATGGACAACCAAATGTTGAAAATATTCCGCCCAACGACGTAAACCTAGGGTCTATAATGTTTGACCAGCTCAGTAGCAGACAACATCCTGGGTCCTGGTTCGCAGACTAGCTGGAACGGGTTCTGTGGGCTCTCCACTGCATTAGATTCCTCCACTTTGAATTTGCTGGATACACCACGCCACCCTATCCACGTCGACTGGGTTGTCTAACAGAACAACTGGTCGACTTATGCTGCCACCCCAAACAAGTACAACATCATGAATAAAGTATAGACGGTGAATGTTCTGAAATTCTGCGCGTTCGGAAATACCGTATACCACATCCCCAGCACCACACGCAGCGGTTGTCATCTCTCTTCAGTTGCGATTGTCTTCTGAAGACGTCACTTTCAAAGCATCACATAGCAGGTTTTGGTAAGTTTGCTAGATTCTTGGTTCAGAAAGCCTTTCAGCTGCTAAATGAAACGTTTAGTTCATGGTTTTACCCGAGAAATTCAGTGAATATTAATAGTGGATGGGACATGGTTCAAACCAACACGTGTGCCCCAGAGTGATTGGTAGGCGAGCACTGACGTTCATCACCGGTAGCTAATCCTACATGATGGATTTGGCTCTACAGTTCCTCAGCAATATGGAGACCCGACGTCAGGTGCGCGGTACCGTTGAGGGGCAATTGGTGGTCAGCGCAAAGTTGTAAATGATGTACACCACTAGTATTACGCTTTGGCCCTAGGCTAAAATTGCCACCAAAACACGTCTTGCGCAAACTGAGGCGCCCTGTTTGTGCATGGAAACCTCCTGAGACCAGGACTATATCTGAACTCGTCGTGCTGGATCAGAGGGCGGTTATTTCTCAATAAAAGGTATCTTTTACGGCACCAGGGTCCTCGACCGTCTGCCGGAAATCATGCAGAATTAAAAAAATGATCCGTTCCTTCTTGTTTTTGTTAAGACTATTGTTGCAAATCCCTCACTTAACGATCTGGCTTTGAATATCACCTACTAATGCATTTTCATAATCCATTTTCCCGTTGTCTGTTATTACACGAGAAAAAATTAGAATAACCAAATGCGGACAACGGTTCACAAGTTGTTTCGTAAACGGAGATGATCGGCTCAGACGAAATGAAAAAACGCTGGATCCAACGGATCAGGCAGATTAGAGCTGAACAAGACTATCCTCCGAAATATCGATGCGTTTTCTTGGTTGTGTTTGCTGATACACAAAAGCACACCTGTGTCGTCATTCGAGCAACGCGTCGAGCTGCGTAATACAGAACTCAAAAGTGGACAGAGTCAGGAGGTAACGAACAGATTTTAGACGCCATCGCATCGGTCCTCCCCTCGAGCTGTTTCGAACCGCGCTGTTCTTCATAAAAGGAGTTGGACTGAAATCCAGCAAACCGTTCTTTGATTTCAGTTAACAAAGACTGAAAAAGATGGAAATGTTAACATTCGAATCCGAATTTAAAGGACATGATGACTGATACTCATTCAGTCTGTGAATGCAGAGTATATCCCCACAAACAATTGGTCAAATCGTTTAGCTTTGACAGGGCAGGGAAAACATGGAAATGAGAGTTTTTCGCCAAAACAATATCCGCATACTATATAGTACCCTAGGTTTCGATTTTAAAGCGTTTCTGGGAGCGCTCTCATTTGTCCTATATCACTGACAGTTCAGAAACACGCAACGGACACTGAGTGTCTGGAGCAGACGATTCACGCTGTAGTTGTCTCTTCTTCTAGGGGGAAACGAAGGTGTGACTTGGCACCGAAAAAGACGGGACCAAAGAATTTTATTTGGTTGAAAAGTTACTGAACTTGCCACTGAAGTAAACACTAGATCGTAATTCTGCATACCTAGCTGTAGACAACAACTAGGGCGAGATGGCTCAGTAGTTAAAGTGCGAATTTAAAGACCGGAAGATCCATGGTTCGAACCCGACCTCTGCATCTCAACCTCCCCTGTTTAGGCTTGAGTGACCTGGCAGTATCCAAGCCCTCGTGCTTCCTTCGGGTGGCGTGGCAGCTAGGCACCGAAAGGGTGTTACAGCTGAAAAAAATTTAATTTTTTTTAATTTTTAAGACAACAACCATTAATTGAAAAGGAATTGGCTTGTTCAAGGTCGGAAAACAAATGAAAACACAGTGCATCAGAAAAGGGCGACCAATAGTATTTCACCAAAACTTCTTGCGTCATCTGTCATTGATTAACAAGCAACCAATGGTTTTCTCCTCATTAGATGCACAAACCTGATACGAATATCAAACAAGCCCTCTAACTTGGATGACGGGAACTACGAAATTTTAACATGACTAGTGTCCAGAAAATGACCGACGGCACCAAGCTTCAGCAGATTCAAGGCCACTCATCCTTGTGAAAAAGTGCACTCCAAAAAGAGCTAGTCAGTGTTGAACTGTCAGAAAAATGGCGAAGTAAACTCACTTTAACTGCAGGTCAAACCATCGGTCCTCGTATTGCTTCATCAATTCGAGTCGTTTGCAGTGAGCCCGCCGAGATGATCGATATAATAGCAGCATCAGACATAATGTGAACAGTATGGCAGAGATGATCGCGGCAGGCAACAAGATAAGATGAAACAGTGAGATACCTGAAATCGTGGAGCAGAAACGAACAATGAGTAAAGTGATGTTATCGAATAACTTGTAACAGAAATGCTTCTCTACAGAAAAGTTTTCTGTTCCTAACCAATCAAAAAGCATTGAGCAAAACCCGGCTGGTCCAAAAAAGACAAAAATTAATGGAAATTGATTTCTTGAATATTGCAACTAATTCTCCTAAGATGGAAAAGAAACTGAGCGTTAAGATAAGGCCACTATGGATGTTGGTGTTGTGATAACATGTGCGTTATTTGGTCACGTAGTCGGATGGAACCAGCGAAAACGTACTTCAGAAGCTTATGACTCCCTGTGATCCATGTTGGCTCCCCCACGGAACCGATTTGAACCTGTCAATATCGTCCTGTAAAAACCCACCAGTATCGTGACTTTCGGTTGAACGAGCGCTTAGCGTTATGCGTGACACGATTACTGGGCAACGATCGGATGCGACCGTCATTGCACAAGGTACTAAGAAGCAGAAGAGCTATACGGGATACAAATCGATGTTTCGGAATTCATGGCATCGGTCGGAAACACTGTATTGGTCGAGTTCGTGGATACAGA
This sequence comes from Clonorchis sinensis, assembly GCA_003604175.2. NCBI lineage: Eukaryota > Metazoa > Platyhelminthes > Trematoda > Opisthorchiida > Opisthorchiidae > Clonorchis > Clonorchis sinensis. The sequence goes on from CM030370.1 coordinate 168,166,903, forward strand.
AGCAAAACAAGAGGCAAGCAAGCCTTGATTAATACGTTGACTATTGATACGACATACATTGTATGCCAACTACGGCACAGTCATTTAAAGAATATCATAAACGAGAGAATCAGCTGACATTCAGTTGAGTGCTTCGTTAACGCCAAGTTTAGTTTCAAATTACAGTACAGTCTAGTGTTCAAGGAAGAAGTGAGGTCGGAACTCGGGGGGACTACGGTTGCCTGATGAGCCCAAAGAGGGGCGAAACCGGTAGGGACGTGTCAGAGTTTTCAGCAACCTTGTAGTTAGTCTAGGTTAATGTTGGGAAATTATTACGAAGCTCGGAGGGAAGTAGTCAAGAGCACTGAGAAGAAGACAAATTTTGACGCATTTCTAAAGCCAGTCAAACAAGCGACAAACGAAATCAAATCCTCGGCCAGGATCACTGAAAATAACAAACCACCGTAACCTAACAAGCAAGAGGAAATTTCTTGTTGGCTAATTGACAGGCATGTTAAGAAGAAACTTGAATTTTCGCTATTCGAAACATATTAGTTGCTTATTGCATATTGCAAGGAAATACATACCAGTGGAAAAACCAAAAATTGCCCTAGTTGACGTAGATGCTTGGATCACCCTTGCGGCAATGCAGTTTTCATAATTCAGGGTACGGGTATAATGAGTCCAAACTAGTAACAGGGTCCTTCCTCGTCCTGTTGGTAAACTCAAGTCAGAAACAGATGAATACCTTCTTTCTAATAAAACCAGGTAATAATGAAAAAAACGTTCAGCGGTAGCACCCTTTCGGTGCCTGGCTGTCATGCTACACGAAGGAAGCAAGAGGGCTAGGATACTGTCAGGTTGCTCAAGCCTAGACAGGGGAAGTCGAGCTGCAGAGGCCAGGTTCGAACCACAAACCTGCCGGCCAGTAAATTTACGCTCTAACCACTAAGATAGCTGATTTCCTATGTTGGTTTTATCAACAATCAGAATACCTCATCCGAAAGTCTCACTCGAAGCTATTCGATCCGATTCTAACACAAACGCAGGCAAAACCCAAAACAGCTGGCTTTGTCGTAGGTAGTCGTTTTGTTCAGCTAATTTCAAGACACTTTCCAAATAGGACAAAATACTCACGGAAGAAATAAACATAAGCATAGAACCCCTTCAACAAACTGTTTTGCTCGGGTGGTTGCGGTTTGTGAAAGAGACTACTCTTCACCGACCCCCTACAGTGGAATCGTCTAATCACTAGCTGCTTGTACGCAGCTTGCCCCATGGTTGATCACAGGCCAACCAGATGGGACTCTGCAACATGATGAAGGTTCAAGCCTCATATTCCCCAAAACATAGGCATTTCACTATTTCTGAACAACTGGATATGATCCCTTGAACACCTGGCAATCCCAAGCCATGAATGGGTAAATGTTCAGGAGTAGGGCAGTGACCAAGTAAAATGGACCAAGTCTGAGTGACAATGTGCATAAAGGAGCGAAAATGGCACGCGAAGATTTCTCATACAACGGTATGACCAAAACTGGACGGTTTAACAGACGTACCGGTTGGCGGGCCATAAAATATCAGTGCCATGATTCGGTTTTCGATCGCAAGAAAGTCCTCGGATGTCAAGTGATTCTTGATGACATGTGTACGTTCAGGAAGAAGAAAACTTTGTACAAGAAGGAAAAATGAGTTGATGAGAAAAGAATGAAAGCAGGAAGCTCGGGCGCCAACAATTCATAAAAAGCAAAGTTAAAGTCTACCGGCCAAGCTCCAAAGACATGTGTTTACATGTAAGCAGACTGAGGCCAATAGAGAAGACGCCTCCCACCCCTGCGCACAAAATCATACCCTAGGGAAACAGGGTAAACATGACCATCTCCAAACGCGGGGTCAGATGGCACCGCGTCACTCTACTTCAGCGCGTATCTGCCAATCAGAAAGATACTATCAAAGCGCATCGACTTCCACAAAGAGCAATCACGGAACAGGCCCAAAAAGAAGCTTAGTCAAGAGAAAAAATCGTTCAGCTGTAGAACCCTTTCGGTGCCTAGCTGCCATGCAACCCAAAGGAAGCACGAGGGCTGGGATACTGCCAGGTTGTCCAAGCCTGGACAGGGGAAGTCGAGAGGCAGAGGCCGGGTTCGAACCACGGACCTTCCGGTGGTAAATTCGCGCTCTAACCACTTGAGCCGTCTCCCCCCAGTCAAGAGAAAGCATTAGCATAAAAAGCAGAACCACTACGAGATTGGGACTGCCTCAATCAGGGTATATCCATTGGTTTGTAGTCTACCAGTCATGGGAATTCGCAGCTCCTGAGCAACTAAGCGCGCCCTGGTGAGTCAAGCTGTTCGATTCTCAATTGCCAACCTTAAGTGGTCAGCATTTACAACCGCTTCGATTTTACTTGGAATTATGAATAGAACACACCTTACGAATCTTAAAGGAGATACGTACCAGAAAGATATGTTCTCGGAGAAAGAAGCGACATCTCGAGCTAAGAAATTATGCATAGGTTAGCTTCAACAGCAACACCTCACTAATAGGGTGCGTTTATATTATAACATGTGAAGACCATCTAACGTGATTGGCCACCTGGGGGACAATGTTCTCCATGAATCTATTGGTTCATTTGTGATCTCTGTTGCGTTATGATCTGCGTATCTCTGAGCTGATTGGTTATTCCAACGCCTTCTATTTTTTGTGGTTTCTTCCTCGGCTTTGATCGGCCCCGTTCTCGATTTGCATCGCGCTGTGGCTTGATGTTCTCGAGACCGATTGGTTGGTTGCACCGCTCTCTGCTTCCGCCAGTTTATTTGATGCTCTGATTTACTGATTGGGTGCCTCCTCTAGTCAAATTGATATGTCCGTTTGAATCGAGATTTCTCTTAGGAGCTCCTTGTCTGGTGCTTTCCGCTGCTCAGAACTCTGCGGTTTCGGCGTTCTCTTTCTCTTAATGTTTGGTAGATAGGATCAATTTCGATATGTTTGTTTCGTCAGTGTAGTACCAGGCTTTCATAAATTCACGTTCTCTCTTCGCTCTAGCTTGTGCCAGTATGCGAACGCAGCTCCAGTCGAACTCGTGTCCTTCCTGATCTTTGTGTCCGGGGAGGAGGGAAAACTGATCGTGTCTTTTAGTGGCGAGCTTGTGTTCATGTATTATGGTGGAGAGCTACCTTCGCGTTTGTCCTACATACCGCTTACCGCAGTCCTTGCATTAGATCCTGTACATGACATTGTTCTTCATTACTGGATCTAATTTTCCTTTTGCTCTTGATATTGTCCTTCACGAAGTGTTCTAAGGTTTGTAAGCGACCATTGTATTGTTCTGTCGTAATAGCCTTGCCGTCATTTTAGTAGTGTTATTGATGTATGAGAATGTGACTCGTTTGTTTCCACTTTGTACTGTTGCATCAGTCGTATTTGGCTTCCTGAGCGATCTCCAGATGAAAGTCATTCGGTATCTATTTCTCTGGAACACTCTGTACAGGTGCTTTCCGTCTTGGATTCTATTGTGCTGCAGTGTGCCTCAACCCGCTTGAAAAGTAGCCAAAATAATATAGCTTTGTTTGTGAAAATTTGGATGGTTGCTGTGGGAGCTCAGGATTTGGTCCGTATGAGTCGCCTTTTTGTGCACCTGAGTTTGTGGCTGTCCGTTCGGAAATCTAGCAATGAGGATGTCCAGAAATGCCAGTTTCTGGTTGTTTTATGAGGATGTCCAGAAATGCCAGTTTCTGATTGTTTTCTTCAATCTAGCAGAATTCGATGTCGTCGAAAACGTTGTTTAGTAGTTGTTTAACTCGTAGCATTTCGGTCTTTTTGATAATCACAAAAGCGTTGACCACGTAGCGGATCCAAACTTTGGAATTTATACCGGGCATGGAAGGCAACATTAGTGCCTCCATGGACATGCTGCTTGCCTGGGCGAAACGCCTAACTGCCTTCGCACTCCAATCGCAAAGGACAGTACGACTTTACCGCCAGACCGCCTCGTAATATGACCTCCCGAAATATAGAGGCTCATTGTTCCCCATCGAGCTGTTCCCCATTAGTCTTCCTAGCATGGATGAACCTTTAGGAACTAAGTACAAGCCAATGTAACCCACAGAACCATTGCAAAACAGAATCGCGACCGTCATGACAAGATGACAGCTTTAGGTCGGGGTGGAAATATGGAAATAGTGGAAATATGATATTACGACAGGGTAGATCGACAGGGCAGATCGCAGTCCGCTGTCAAACCTATGGGACAAGGTAGATATGCGGGACGCGAGGTACTGGACAAAATTCCAGGCAGTTTAACCAGTCTAACTAGTGAACAGCATGCATTCATATTAAGCCTCACCTGGGTAGAAGAGCCCCAGTGATTTCGTGATCAATAAAAAGGCGTCGATGCTTAATGAGGTCGGGGAAAGTTGTCAGCCAGTCGGAAAGTTCTTTCGTTGTCCAGGCGGAGGCTTCGAAAATCCAAAAGGGAAAATAATTTGTTGGCGAGTAACATAAGACCAAAAAAGTTGATGACAGAAAAAACGCCAAATCCCTCACCTGCGTTTGAATTCCAAGCTAGAATCAGCGCTTCCGTAGAAAGAGTTCCTACAGTGACCAGGTGTGGATTACATAAAACGTGCCGACAGACAGAGAGGAACTGATTCTATGAAGATAATAACCTCTAAAAAGGTACGCAACAAACCTCGCCACCTTGAACAGCATCATGAGCATCATTCCATTGTTGGGACAGCGTAGCGAGTGCCCGATGAATTTCGTACTGCTCATAATTAGGGATGTTCAACTTTGGGGCAAAACCTGAAAAAAGGAGATCAACTGAGAAGTGGCAGACTACGTTTCAAGAAGCATTAGTATTCCATAACATGGATAACTTTCCTCCTGTCTTATTCATCATCCCCAAGTCCCTTTAGAGTCTACAGCGACAGAATAACTTGTGCTGGAACATTCGCAGACATTCGGAAGCTAGGTTGACTGGTGAAGATAGTAGGAATAACCAGTCAGTAGTTCAGCTGTAACACCATTCCGGTGTCTAGCTGCCATGCCGCCCGAAGTAAGCACGAGGGCTGAGATACTGCCAGGTTGCCCAAGCCTAGACAGGGGAAGTCGAGAGGCAGATGTGGGGTTCGAACCACGGACCTTGCGGTCAGTAAATTCGCGCTCTAACCACTTGAGTTATCTCGCTCCCCGTCAGTAACGGATGGACGACAGATTGTTCGCATGTGCAACGTTTTCAACAGGTTTTGCAAAACATGTTTACACCCGGGACCTTGGAAGTCAAGGAGTACCAGAAGGAACAGATTACTGTAAATGACTGTCCCAGAACCAGAGCTGGGTTGAACAGTGCACCACAAAAACAAAAAAATCAGTCGAGGCACATTCCGATCCACCATTATAAGCACTCCCAGGGAGTGCCGGAATGCCTTCGTGATGTGTATTAACCTGGAGGCAGACTAACATTAGAGGTATCCAACGTCTTCTGCACTTGGCTGATGAAAATTCGGTTGACTACGGACCTTTTTGACAAATTACATCGGGACGTGGTGAAACGCGATTTTAGCCAAAGTGACTGCACCGGATATCCAGTAGTTTTGCATGCACGTGGCTGAGAGTAAACCAATGTCGACAGATTGTGTCAAATGAGTCAGCACGAAAACAATGCGGAATCGAATAAAGCATACAAAACGAATTCATTTCCTAATCAACATCACAAGGTCAGTGTTCAACACTGATGCCACGCTGCCGTACAACCGTAAGTTATTTTGAAGCCTTATCGTGGAAAAAAAGCATAAAAGTGGATGTGGAAGCGACCCGATACTAGTCTACCATAATCATTCCGATGGAACAATCGTGATTCCTAAGTATATCGACACTGCGACACTGCATACCGTTTTATGGAGGGTGAGGTGTTTCAGTGGTTAGAGCGCGAATTTACTGACCGAAAGATCCGTAGTGTGAACCCGGCCTCTGCATCTCGACTACTCCTGTCTAGGTTTGGACAACCTGACAATATTCCAGCCCGTATTTCCTTCCGGTAGCATGGCAGCCAGACGCCAGACGTGTTACAGCTGAACTATTTTTTTTAGCGTTTTATCCTAATTCCTGCCTTTGGTACGACTATTCCGCTGTTCAAATGTGGCCGCGAAACTAGCAACTTCGGCCGGTTTTCTTGACAGTCGATTGGGGACAAATAGGTTGTATCGGAAACCAGAAAATTTCTTGTGAATTCAGTGAGTTTCATTCCTCGAAGAAAACTGCACTAGTAGAAAAGGAAAGATGAAATGAATGCAACTATATTGTGTTCGCCGGATATCTATCCTTCACCCAAACTATTTGAGGCCGCATTCCCAAATGATTATGTAGAAAAAAACCCAATATTCTAACAAGGATGATTGAAAAGAGTGGGTGAGAGAAGGGACCTAGTGCTGACCTATCACAAGCAGTCTGAGGTGCGTACACCTCCAGGCGTTAGGTCAGGCAACCTGGAAACTGATAGCACGACCGTCACTGACATCGATCAGCCGCCTTTTCTTGCAATGTCTCTTGCCAAGCACAGGAGGGTACACGAGGAATCAATCTCTGGAGGTGTACCGCACAAACAATACCCAAATCTTCGTAATCTCCTGCACACCCGTCCATTACATCTATGTTATCCATTTTGTGGATTGCGTCATTCTGAATGATGCACGGGGAGCAACAATCGTTTCGGTAGACGGCGCCTCGGCAAGCGTATAACATGGCCGAGCCACCGTAGTTGATGGTGCTGGATATTTTCTGCGATTGAAGTACCCGCTGCACAACCAGACACCCGTTTTCCAATTAGTTCATTACGAATTCTTTGACGCCGTCCGATATCACCAACGCCCCCGAGGCATCAGTGATCAAAAACCTGAAAACGCCTCATGTCATCTGTCCACAGGGGCCATGTTTCGCAACCATACAACAACACAACCATTACTGTAGCCTGGTACAGGCGACCCCCCAGGACCCAGTGATATGCCTTTTTGACGCAACAAGTGATACAAATTAGCAAACATGACTCAGGCTTTCGACATTCGTGCACTGATTTCATCCGTGACTTCCGTCAAAGCTAATACGACTACCGAGGCATGTAAAGTTCTCCACGTCTAGTGATTCGCCTTGAGATGTAAAGGGTAGGTTCAGAGACTACACGTTATGGAGCATAACTTTGAAGGTGCTAGGCGCAAGCCCAAAGATGGTATGAAGGCGGTCAGTTTATTCGACAGAGCTAGTGCTACGCCTTCGTCTTCAAAGATGAAAGCGATATCATCTGCGAACTCAAGATCGAAAATTTTCTCACCAGCAACAATCTGACCATCCGGGTTTTGAAGGCCTTCCAGCAGTCACCTCATTGCCTCATCAATGACGAAGTTGAACAAGAGTAGAGAGAGTGAACATCCTTGTCGGATACCATTTTTGTACGGAAGATTTTGGAGCTCACCATACACTCACATAGGCCAAGTAGAAAAATCATCCAGCGGCAGCACATTTTCGGTGCCCAACTGCCATGCCACCAGAAGAAAGCACGAGGGCTGGGAGACTGTCAGGCTGCCCAAGCCTAGACTTGGGAAGTCGAACTGCAGAAGCCGAGTTGGAACCACAGACCTTCCGGTAAGTAAATTTGTACACTAACCACTGAGCGATCTCGCCCCATGATAAGTACGAGTTAACCCCATTGCTGATCAGCTGCTCGTGGCCGAGCGGTTAAGCGTACAAACGAATAGCCGGGAGGTCGCGGGTTCGAGACTCTCTGGAGCTTCGTGAGATGCGCACTACTTGTGATTCCAAATAAGGATGAAAAAGCTGTACAGTGCTTCTCGGCTTTTCAGTATAGACTGCATTCACATACAAGATGAAACCTCCAACAGAACAAACGACTGTTGCTAGTATGGAGTATCCATATTTCTTCTGTGGCTATCCTCGTGAGCCACGTTATAAATACCACGCTAGAGATGCGTCCTGCAGAAATTGTGGAAGGAAAAAGCATTTTCATCCGTTTTAAGTGCGCTATCTTGCATCAGTGCTGCGGACCCCGGGTGTCTTGAGAAAGCAGCCACCAATGTGAAAGCTAGTGATGTTCCACGTCGAGCTCTTGTGGGTACTAGTATGTGGTTTTCTCGTGACTCCGCCTCGCGTCTAATGAAAGATGTACCCCGATGGGGTTTATTACGGAACCCGCGGAAATGCTTTGCAGCGTTCGTTTACAATTTGGTGATAGTCAATGAGTATCTACGAAACTTCAAGAAGACGCGTGAGGATGTTCGGTTTGATTTCCGAAAATGTAGTCCGTCGGACTCAGTGGCCTGTACGACCGTCGCCACCTGGGATCACTTTGGCATCCATCCAGCACAGAAGCTTCACTCTTGTACAGTCTTTTAATTGCAACATATACAACATTCGTCCCGCCCCCTCGCTGATGACACCACGCGATGGCTATGTGGCGGAAATGTCGACAGGTAGGTGCCTAGCGCAGATTCCCAGTATTGCACAATGTGGAGTGAAAATTGAGCAGCAGTGGTGTCACACTGTTGTTTGTCAATGATTCGGGATGGATTGACATCCATTGCTTCGGCAGGATTCTTTGGTTTTGTTATATCTGGTGATTCGACAATCTGTTACATCTGACTGCTGACCCCGCTCCAGTGCCTGGTGCCGGAAAAGACTCACCGAAGGGAACACAACAGCTTTATTCCAGACAAGCGAGTGCGAAAATACAATGGCCTCAATCTATTTTATTGGTGGGACACTGTTCGACCTTGGTCCAACGCCATCTGAAGCTATCCGGCTTCGATACAAGGCTGTCATGCACTGCATATTGCGGGGGCATTGTCTGACCTTGATCAACGCCCACTCGCGCTGTGCGCTGCATATTGAGGGGGCGTTGTCTGTCTGGTCAGCATCCAGCGGAGTTGAGAGTCTCAGGAGATTTCGGGCACTCAGTGGTTACTTCCAGGAATCTGACCTTCCTGACACCTCCCACTTTTTACCGTTCAACGTAAGACTGTCGACGCGGATCAAGTTGTAGTGGTCCCACCCTTTTTCTAGCGCGACCGGCACGGCGTCTCGGTTGCAGCAATGGATCTGTCTTGGGCGGTACATGTGAAGCGGTGGCTACAGGTGCGGATCTTTGGAGATCAAAGATTTCAAGCAGCAGGTTGAGGGCTAGTAGGTTTAACACTGAGGCCCCAAATGACCGTAGAATGCATTTCCGTATCGTCTCTTTCCCAAACCGATCAGCATTGCTTTACCTCGTCCCTGCAATGGAAGGTCTTCAGATGCCATTGATCTGTGCCTGTGGTTTCATGGCAGAAAAATGGCGTCAGACCACGAATCGGCGAGAAGAATAACACAAAGTCACGCACAGTATAAACAAATGGTGCCAGAATAAAACTGGGAAAACGTTCGTCATGCCCTCGTGATAAACGTCAGTAAAGTACCAGTCACTTAGGCTGGTCTCACCAGACCCGAGTTTTCCAACCTGAAAGTTCATATTCTTCACCAATTTAACCACATCTGCAGCACATACCACCTTTAGCGACAGGTCGCTCAACCGCCGGTGGGCCATAATTTGTAGCGCTTTCCAGAGTTCTTCATATGCAGACACAAGAGCAGTGTGATTTATATGCGGCTGAGGCATGAGACGGACACAGGGGCTAGAGGATGCATTGTTAAGATGTTTCAAAGGTCGTATTATATGTAATTTTATTCGTCGTGCGACAATCTATGTGGCGAATATAAATGTAATTACGCACCATCGATTAACATTTGTGTAGTTGTGTAATTAATATGTATGATTTGACTTAGGTTGAAGGATTAAGGCGATTGATCGGCTCGTGTGTGTTGTCGTCTATGTTATGCTGATTGGTGGGCGAGTCTTGTCCTATCTTGTGAACCTTTTCGAAGTCTTACCAGTCGTCCTAATATATGTGGATCAAAATGTAAATCAACGAAAGTAAAGGAGATAGACGCCATCCAGACGGTTCCCACCGTGGTTGGGACCAACTGGTTCAGAGACAACGCACGAACAAACTCAAGCGAATTCGGTAGTACAAGCAGTTGACTTGAAAACTTGGTAGATATGTAAACGGTACGGTCGCGACGCACCGTGTCCGCGATAAGGTGACATTTTTTGCCACCTATATGTATTTTCGGTGTGATGCCCTGACTGATGATGAAGATTTCCTGCTGATACTTCCGCGCGCAACAGGCCATAACACAGTCACGCGAAGTAAAAGCGGTTACCATCGGAAGGAGCGTTATAGAGTCTTCGTTTTTCCTTGATGGGGCCGCAGTGTTCATAAATCTTACAGGGCAGGACGCGTGACCGTTCCCCGAGCGGGCTGTCGAATTCCAGCTGGATTGCTTGGTCGGTTCGTTTGTCAGTGGGCTTTGTGTTCGTGTTGGGTATGGCCCACAGGAAATGATGGGTCTATCCCACTGATGTCTCATTCCAAGATGATGCCCCATTAACTCTATTTCGTTCAGCTGTAACACACTTTCGGTGCCTAACTGCCATACCACCGGAAGGAAGTACGAGGACTGGGATACTTTCAGGTTGCCCAAGCCTAGACAGGGGAAGTCGAGAGGCAGAAGTCGGGTTCGAACCACGGGCCTTTCGGTCAGTAAATTCGCGCACTAACCACTTGAGCCATCTCGTACTGGAACGAGGAGACATTGTGACAGGAGCCTGGCCCATCAGGTGTTGCACGCGTGACGAATTGGTCCCTCAAGTCCGAGGCTACGTGGTGGTGTCCTAGGCGCGGCATGAGTGAAGCTGATCTGCACCATGTGTTGAACAGTCATCCTCCAGCAAGGGTTGGTGTAATCTGAGTTCTTCGTTGTGTCCGCCGGCTTCGATACAAGGCTGTCATGCACTGCATATTGCGGGGGCATTGTCTGACCTTGATCAACGCCCACTCGCGCTGTGCGCTGCATATTGAGGGGGCGTTGTCTGTCTGGTCAGCATCCAGCGGAGTTGAGAGTCTCAGGAGATTTCGGGCACTCAGTGGTTACTTCCAGGAATCTGACCTTCCTGACACCTCCCACTTTTTACCGTTCAACGTAAGACTGTCGACGCGGATCAAGTTGTAGTGGTCCCACCCTTTTTCTAGCGCGACCGGCACGGCGTCTCGGTTGCAGCAATGGATCTGTCTTGGGCGGTACATGTGAAGCGGTGGCTACAGGTGCGGATCTTTGGAGATCAAAGATTTCAAGCAGCAGGTTGAGGGCTAGTAGGTTTAACACTGAGGCCCCAAATGACCGTAGAATGCATTTCCGTATCGTCTCTTTCCCAAACCGATCAGCATTGCTTTACCTCGTCCCTGCAATGGAAGGTCTTCAGATGCCATTGATCTGTGTCTGTGGTTTCATGGCAGAAAAATGGCGTCAGACCACGAATCGGCGAGAAGAATAACACAAAGTCACGCACAGTATAAACAAATGGTGCCAGAATAAAACTGGGAAAACGTTCGTCATGCCCTCGTGATAAACGTCAGTAAAGTACCAGTCACTTAGGCTGGTCTCACCAGACCCGAGTTTTCCAACCTGAAAGTTCATATTCTCCACCAATTTAATCACATCTGCAGCACATACCACCTTTAGCGACAGGTTGCTCAACCGCCGGTGGGCCATAATTTGTAGCGCTTTCCAGAGTTCTTCATATGCAGACACAAGAGCAGTGTGATTTATATGCGGCTGAGGCATGAGACGGACACAGGGGCTAGAGGATGCATTGTTAAGATGAGCTGCCTCCTTGGATGTCTCAAATCGCGGCAGCCCATGCGTCGAGTCTGTGGCAAGGTTCTCGAAGACATCAATCCAGTACTGGTTGCCGTGGTACGCACCGTAGACAGACCGTCGGCACGAACGTGTAAACACCAAACTTAATGTCACTAAACTAAGTTTTCAGCTGACTACCTTAACGATCACGTAATTCTTGATGCAGCTAGGAAAAGGAATAGCTCCGACGAGTATTTTGGTGGAACCAAAATAGTGAACAGGGCTTTATATCAAACAAGTGGAACTGTGACAGCACAAGTAGGTGGTCTGCTCCTACAGGTGAATTATGTACAGCTCTGCAACACTCTTGGTTTGAAAAATAATCTCGACTCAGCTCACCATCGTTTATCCGCTAAATCCCCACCCACCCCCTCCTAGGAGATAAATTTTCATGAATCCTGACTTCACCCACCCGCGTCCTATCCACTACGTACCGTCTGTATTTCTGGTCTGAGGGCTGAATTTACCTGTCGCCTACTCATCGCTCACTTTGGATCCTTTGACCTTTGACAGCGTTGCAACAAAAGAGTGTCATAACTAAATGATGTGTGCATTTTTATTCCCACCCAAGATGACTAGCAGCTTCGACTCAAATTCCGATTAGTCCTCTACAACGACAGATACGTTGTGTCTCCGACGTATAGTGCGTTCGCTATTCAGAAGTGCCCAGTTATGAGATCCGAAAAAGTTGTCATCATAACACCTTTAAAAGCGCCTGCAATAGAGTAAGAACCAAGCTGAAATCACCTTTTCCCCAAACTAAATCACGAACAGCATTGTCCCTTACCTGGACAACTGAAAACCTGGCTCACTACGATGAAAGAGTGAGGAGCAACACGGTCTACGGAGTTCAACACTGAACCGCTATTTAAGCAGCTCTGGTAGCCGACTGCCGTGTCCGCACACCATGTACCCGGAACATCGAATTGCTTTAATCCTGTCTCAGAAGATAGTCGCCCGAAAGTAAACTGGCTGAGAATGCTTGAATCAACTTTTACGTGCATACTCATGGTTATAATCATGATCTAAACAACCTTCCTGAGTGTCCTCGTAATCTGGTTGATGTGTTGCTCGCATCGCACCTGTTGTTTAAGTCAACAAGTAGTTTCGCTTTCTTGTAAACACGTGGCTTTGAGCCGGTGTGGAATTTGGGATCCGTCAGGAACTAGCAGTTCCTAAACCGGTGTATAGAAGCCGGTGTAGTCCCACGATCTGAGGTTTGTAAAGCTTTATTACTTTATTATTGTGTTTATAGTACCGCATTAGTAGATAAACCTCCATTTGAACGATTCGGCTTTCGGTTGCTGGAAACAATCTTCAACAGTTGCTTGGTATCTAAGTTTCTGCCCAGTAAAATAAACCAAAATAAACCCTAAAAAAATTCAAATAATATATTTTACATTGTTGCTTTCAGCATCCATAATCATCGTCAAATGGTCCAACAGGTAGCTTTCGCGCAGAACTTGCTGAGACTTTTGATTCATGTAAGGCTCACGACATTTACGAATTCCTCCAGGAGTTGCCAGAGGTCTCTTGGCGCCCTCGATGAGTATGATTTTTTTTCAGAACCCGTGAACAACCTTCTTCGAATGGTTCTACCACATATGCCTCCCCAACCCAAATGCATCCAACCGTTCCGTCTATATGCTTGCCCGATGCTTGTGCAAGATCAGAAAGCTCCTCCAGGAGTTGTTCATTACGCAGCCCACCCAATTGGGTCAGTTGAAACATCCCCCTTCTAAAATTTCCAAACACGGTGCCTCAAACTCCACCCCTCAGATCATATTGCTCTCCTTCCATTTATGCTGCTTTTTTAAGCTGAATCACCCCACAGCTTCCTCTTAATTCTTTGATTCACAAATCACGAATTAGGGATTTGTGACATTCAACACTTCAAAGTCCGTCAATCCGGATGTCATCCACATTAGTTCGTTCGAAAAATATACCTAAAAGGCATCTTTTATCCGTCCTTTAGCATAGGTACCCTTCTGGATGCTTGGAAACCGTTTCATTTAAATCCGATTACAAAAAGTTGATCCACTGGAAAACTTAGCACTTATCCCCTGCGAGGAACGTTAGATCCCTGAGGGCAAACATAGAGAATCCATGGAATGAAACACCAGAACTATATGAACCTACGTTGAAAAAACTGGGTCATGACTGGACTGGAGGCAGAGCAACCAAAAAACAAATCTTACTAACTTCTGCACTCGATCTGCGAAACCCTAGGAGACAAAACCCTCTCAAACCGATAAAACCGCGCGCACGAAAAAACGCCCCCAAACAAACATACCTTCTAGAACACTAAGAAGTGTCGCGTATGCGTAAATAGGTGAAATAAATAAGAAAGCCACTGTGAACATCTTTCCGAAAGCCGTTTTGACCGACGCGCTCCGCCTTGATGGCCTACAATTTCCGTGCGACATAACCACATTAGTCCAAAAGTTCAGAAAATGAAGTTGAGCATTTGAAGCCCTTGATATTTGTGGTTTCTCCGCTACGGGACATAAGGGGTCGCTCATTTACCAGCTTCAGTAGGCAAAAATACAGTGTATATGATGAGAATCCTCTGAGAAAACATGAGACGCGCCAAATCCCGAACGTGGAACGTGGATTAGAAACTTCTACCGTACAGACTTCTCAGGAATACGCATCTTTC
>CM030370.1:168181842-168292967 GCA_003604175.2 Clonorchis sinensis
TATTCTCCCACCGTGTTCTGTTTTGCAATTCTCACTGCTGGTAAGTAGTACGCTGAGGGTGTACCTGTGCACCCGCTGGTCTGTTTCGTCGCCCGGCATAACCTCCATCTCCATTAACTGCCCGTTCCATAAGCAGTGTACTAATTGCTCACACCTATTCGAGCCGAAGATCCACTTGAATGATGTGTGATCCTTGCCTTGTTGCGTAACCCCCTGTGGCTGGACTGAAAAACCACTACATTCCCCAACATCCGGTTTACGCGGACTTTCTCGGACAAAATCAGTCGGAAATTGAATGCTAATGCTTTCAACCTAATGAGTGGCAAATGCCTAGTGGCTGCGTTGCGTGTCAGTTGAATCTTAGGTATGAACAGTTATCTGTAGTGTTAACATTGCCAAATTCTGTTCTGACAATCACGTCAGATTGATTAACTTCTCCCGTTCTTGCGTGCCGTGCATGTTGGCGACATCTCATTCATCAGCACCCCATAATTTAGCATTGTAGCACTCGTCTCCGTTAACCTTTTTCCAAGGTGGATAATCCAAAAATCCAGCGTATTGTTCATGAACAGTTGAAACCGAAGTCAAAACCGAATATCTTAATGCTTTCTATTCTGTGGTGTCCATGAGGGCTTTGTTAGAAAAAATAGGGGAACATCGCGAATCAGGGCTTTTGTGCGGGACTGATTCATCTTTGAACAGATAGGTAGGTCTTCCATGATGTCTCTCACCGGATACCTCAGCGGTTAAGACGCCAGGTTACTTACCGGAAGGTCCGGGGTTCGAACTTAACCTCAGTATCTCGATTGGTCCTGTCTAGGCGTGGGCAACGTGGCAGTATCCTAGCCGTCGTGCCTTCTTCCGTTAGCATGGCAGCCAGGCACCGAAAG
Organism: Clonorchis sinensis; assembly: GCA_003604175.2. Taxonomy (NCBI): domain Eukaryota; kingdom Metazoa; phylum Platyhelminthes; class Trematoda; order Opisthorchiida; family Opisthorchiidae; genus Clonorchis; species Clonorchis sinensis. The sequence continues at coordinate 168,182,733 of CM030370.1, forward strand.
GGTGCTACAGCTGAACAATTTGATTTTTCACGGTGTAAGTTCAAAAGGTTTGAAAATCATGAGTTCCTGACGCATAATGGTCGATGTCGCACAGCGATTTTATCAAGTGATGCAGTGCAACTCGTGCCAGAAATTAGGAAATGCTTGGTATCGACCGAGAAATTGTAGTCTCGGAGTAGGCTTGGCGAACAATCAGTAAATTCACTGACTGGCAATGTTTCGCTTTTGACACACACGCCAAGCGAAAATGTCACAAAATCGAAGCTAACATAGAGTCTGGAGAAGCGTCTTCTAGTAGCGGCTTTTAGGTCGCCTTACCATTCATATTTCGTTACCTTACATTACATTATTTCCAATTATGCGGTGAGTGTACACGCGGGGAAATCTCTCCGGACTTTCGCCTTGACCATTTTAGTCCAGTCACTTCCCTATCTTGTTCGTTGTGCTTCTCCTCTACCATCCGCTGACCAAGCTTTAGACATTAAGCTTCACACTTGAGAGGATCGACCACGTGGATAACCTATCCACATTCGCTTTCTACCGTTTGTGTCATCACCCTGACGATCACTGACCTTTTGACCCGGTGCCTTGGACATAGTGTTTCCAACCTAGTCAGTCGATCGTTCTTCCTTCCCTAGTATTGGTCTATCATCGGTCATTGCATTGTCTGTCTTACGTGGTTAGCGTCATTCCAGTTGTTGACTGGGTGTCGTGCACGTCGTCTTTTTGTCAAACAGTTTTGGATAGTCAGTAGAGATTTCGTCCTGTCAGTGAAATAAATTTGTGCTGAAAAGCCGAGAAGCACTGTGCAACGCTGCCTCATCCTTGTTGGGAATCATCAACAGTGTGCATCTCACGAAACCCAGATAGTTTCGGACCCACAACTTTCCGACCAGTGGTTGAGCACTTAACTGTTTAACTGCGAGTAACTGATCAGAGTAGTGTGTGAGTAGCTCTCACATGAAAACAGGACCTAGTGACACCCATTCTCGAGTAACGGGAACCACTCCATGTGGTCTCATATTGACTGGATCTTCGAATGGTGACTTCGCGGAAGAAATTTTTGGATATCCTTCGGTCCGGATCACTCATTTAGGCCACCTGAATGTATTGCTTCACAAACCGAGGTCAATTCCTGACACGAAGGAACAAGTTTGAATTGGTAACTCCGATTATTCGGTCTTCTGTGGTTAAAATTGTGAGATTTAGAAGGGGGTACTCTTTTGTAGAAAAATCCCATTTGTTTTTTAGTGTGTATATACCATTCATGTCGTATCATGGTTTTGCCTCGGTGAGAAAAGATTTCTTGATTTTCAGTCAAAACTCTTCCGTGATTTGAAGCCAACCCACCTCAAGAAATAATTGAAATGAAACAACCTTTTCAACACGCTAACTCCTCATTACTTTTAGCTCACCGTTGTGTTTTTCCTTTTCAGTGTCGTACTCTGCTCCAAGCTTTGGGTGTTCCGTGTGTGCAAAGTCCTGGCGAAGCCGAAGCAATGTGCGCTCTGCTAAACTCTTCCAAAGTAAGTATCGAACGTTTGAAATCAACATGATTTGTGCCCCCGTAGAGCTCGACCGACGCTGTAGATATCAGTCTCCTTCGCATCGTAGGTCTGCCCACATTTGTTTTTGTTCAGTGCAGTCTGACCAGCACCAGTAGGTTGATTTTTCTGGCCTTGGTGAAAAACGCTATTGCGAAAAGTGGAAACAAGACGGGGTAGGATGGAACAAATACGAAGCTCTTACGAAATTTGGAAGTGTCTACATCACCAAACACTCACGCAGTCCATCTGGATAACCGACGTCAGCTTGATAACCATTGGGGTGAATAAAAAATCAAATAAATCGCTCAGCTCTGGCACCCTTTCGATGCCTAGCTGCCATGCCAATGGAAGGAGGCACGAGGTCTGGGATACTACCAGACTGCCCAAGCCCAGAGAGCAGCAGTTGAGAAGCCGAGGCTGAGTTCGAACTAGGGACCTTCCGGTTCGAGCCTTAACCACTGAACTATCTCGCCTGCTACTTATGTAGACCACATGACTAGACATTTCTGCACTTCGTAACAACAATCCGAAGTACAAGGATACCACCACCATTCGAGTTAATCCGATCGCCAGCAGAGATGCTTTCAGTTCTGACAGTTTTAAATCCCTCTTCAAAGTAAAATTTTGGTGTTATCTTCCTATCGTCCTAAACTTTGCCCAGCTTTTAGGTTCACGTCTGACATTAATCATGCTCCAGATGACTAGGATCACAGTTGAACGGAACTCTCATCTCGAGAGAACCACTACCCCCTTCTCGTGGGTGTTTTTTCCTACTACCTGTGCTGAGTAGAGCGACCAAAAGGTGGCAGTCTATCTCCCGGCAACGAAGTGCGAAAACATTAACCAGTGAACTCAGTCGGGTCGAAAACTACCGCCTCCCTGGATGGGGACCCTGGGACTCAACTCACCAATGGTAAGTGATACTCGCAGAAATGGCTTAATCGCGCAGTTGATGGCTCTCGTACCGAGTTCCCGAACCAACCAAACACTCCATCGCCCCTCCCCCCACTGGTTGGCTGCATCTCCCGCTTCCTGGTGTCGCAGTTAGAGCCACTGGAACAAATGTGCCTATGACGCTCCTCCACAGAGATACCTGAATACACCTTATGGGTTATTTGAATTTCTACGCATTCCATTCGGTCTTCGTAATGCAGCATAAACTTCAATTTTACATAGACCAAGTACTCCACGGTCTGTCTTTTGTTTTGGTCATTTCGATGACATCTTGGTTGGTAGTTTCACACCCAAGCAGCATTTAGAACATTTGCATGCCCTGTTCGCCCGTTCAAATGAACATGGCATAATCGTTAATGTTCAAAAATGTACCTTTGGTTTGTCCTTGTTGACATACCATAGATGAAACAGGGGTTTCAACCGTCACCGATACACTTGACACCATCCTCACCTTTTCTTTACCTTCATCCCTTAAACAAGTCAAACTTTTTTTAGGGATGATTAATTTCTTTGTTTCCTCCCTAAAGCAATCCCCCTAAAGTATAACATCTTGATTACTCTTACAAGCAGGCTTTTGAACAGGTTATATCTTTGCTGGTTGATTCCTTGAAGTTACTCCACCCGCAGCCTGACGCCACATCGTCACTTTCCGTTGATGCATCCACTATAGCCATAGGTGCAGTCCTGCAACAGTCTGTTCATGGTGAACTTCCACCATGTGGGTTCTTTTTTAGGAAACGTTCTCCTACAGAATCTCGCCACAGCACTTTCGATCGAGACTTGCTGGCTATTTACTTATCCATTCGATATTTAGGTCGGCAATTTCGTGTCTATACAAATCACAAACCTTTAACGTTTGCTTTATAAGTCAAACCTGATAAATATTCCCCTCGAGAAGTACATCAACTAGACTATATATCTCAGTTTACTGCTGACATTCGATATATATCACAACATCCCAACCTCGTTTCTGACACGTTATCCCGTCCAGCGATCGAATCACTTCAAAACAGGCCAAGTCCAAAACGACGAACCAATCATAGAACCATGAACGGCCAACTCCTCATCGGTGTGTTGAACCAGTACCACTAAAGATTGCACCGAGTAGTATGGACTGTGAGTTTACTGCATCCGTTCCATGACCTCTCGTTTCCTCGCAAAAGAAAGGTGCGGATGGCGTCAAGTTTATCGGTGACGATTGAAATCCCTGTTTTATCTATGGAATGCCCCCCAAAAAATCAACAAGGACGAACCATAGGTACATTTTTGAACATTAACAATTACGCCATGTTCCTTTGAACGGGCGAACGGGGCATGCAAATGTTCTAAATGCTGCTTGGGTGTGAAACTAGCAACCCAGCTATTATCGAGATAAGCGAAAGCAAAAGGTAGTCCGCAGAGTACGTGGTCTGTGAAACTTTGAAAAGTATGTGCTGCATTACGAAGACCGAATTGAATGCGTAAAAATCCAAATAACCCATAAGGCGTAGTGATGGCGTTTTTATGAACATCGTCGGGATGTGTAGAGATATGATGATACACTCGAAGAAAGTCATTGTGGGAAAATACAGTACAGCCATTCGAAGACGATGGAAAATCCTAGAGGTGTAGGATGAGGTAACAGGCATTGTTGGGTGCCCGATAATCACCGCAAGGATGCCAGTCGGAGGGCACCATATAAGGGGGGGGAGTGAAGTCTACATACTTTGAGGGAGGTCTGATGATTCCCAGATGAAGCATGTGTTGAAATTCGTCTTTGGCTATCTGTAACTTTTCTGGAGCCAGACGACGCAGGCGTTTGAAAACACGGGAGTAATGTGGTGAAACACGTAAGGTTTTGGATTTGGTTTAATCAAGAAATCGACGTAGCATTGTTTGATAAGGCGAATCATTCCCTTTAGAAAAAGGTAGATTGATAATAAACTCGCAGATCACTCTCTGACAGATAGTTCGGTGTGAGCATCAATAAGACGTTGCTGTCTCACCGAAAGATTGAAATGAGCGAGAAAATCGACACCGATGATGGGGTGGTGAACGTCGGCGATGTTGAAAATCCATGGGAACTCGCGACGTAACCCAAGATGTAGGCGTAAAACACGCTAACCGTAAGACTTAATTGCAGAAACGTTAGCGGGGGCTGGCGTAAAGGCAGCTGGGCGGGTAAAGGTTTACGAAAGAGCTGATTAAACAAAACTTCGTCAATTTTGCGGTCTCCCATGATGGTATAAAGCCGTCGTAACAGTTGAGATGACGTACACTCGTTGAGGGATTCTGCGTATGCGTGTGTCAGGGTCGTAAGCATGGCACATGATGCAGATTTTGGCAGATTCATGGATGGGAAATTGTAAGTGCACGTGTACCCATCAAACTAAACGAAATGGTTGAAATGATCGAATTGGAGGAGCTAGAGTACATGGTGTAAATCTGAAAAGTAGATTGACTGTCATCGAGCGGTTTGGTTTTGGTTGACATGATATATTCAGCTCTGTAGGACTAGCATGATCAAACGCTTTTTTCTGTGTGACAAAGGTTTAACTGTTCCAAAATAACAACGTCTTTTGAACATCCGGTCTCCCCCTTTCTTACTTAATTAGCGAGTGGATGCCTGTATCACCAATGACGGCGACGCATTTCTCTACGGCGCGACTACAGTGTACCGACATTTTACCATGAACAGCAGAGTGAGTGGTGCAGCTTTTTCGTTGCCTTAACGGTTGATCCCATACTGTTTTGTCGCAGCACCTGATGTTGGTTTTTTTCAGCGTCTTCATTACCCTTTTCCATGTGTACTTAGAGGAAATATTTGTGCATCCGACGGATGCATTCTAGCACGCTCCGTTCGCGTTCCCTGCTTTGTTCATTTCACTCTTATTGGACTTCTGCTAGTGAACAAATATGCTTGTTTCCGGAACCTATGCATAGGCCCCCAGCGGCTAATGAGCATGTTCTTACAGAAGTTTAGCTAGATGCCTTACTGGACCTCTCTGCTGAATATGGGATCCAGCCGCGTCACACTAGATAATCCTTGCGGTACACCGAAGTAAGTCCAGTACATGCTTCAGTCGGTCCCCCTCAGACCAGCTTACTGTACCCTTTCTCATCCTATAACTCTGTTTGCATTCGTGTTGCATGATGACATCAAATCAATCTTTATAGAAAAAATGTAAACATTTGCATTACTGTCTCAGCGTGCATAGTACATGGCCGAGCGATCGCAGTCGATGACGCCGGATGTTTTCCCAATTTAAGCACCCACCTCACAGCCAGGTATCCATTTCCTGTTTAACTCGTTACGAATTTGTCGACACCATCCGACATCAGCAACGCTTCTGAGACGTCGGTGGTCAAAAACCTGAAGACGCCTCACATCATCTGTCCGCAGATATCATGTGTTCCAAACACACAACTCTAGCCTGTTACACGCGACCCTTGAGACCCAGTGATGGGCCTTTTTGACGCCACAAGTGACGCAAATCAGCAAAGTGGTTCGAACCTTTAAGATTCTTGCACTGAATTTATCACACACACTTCTGTCAGAGCCAATACAACTACTGGGGTTTGTGAAGCTCTCCAAAGCCTCCGGTGATTCTCCTTGAATTGCAAGAAGTGTTTTCATAGACTGTACGTTCTAAAGCACGACCTTGCACTTTGACGGTTCAACTTTGGTGCCGAAGGATCGTATAATGGTCGACAGTCTATTCAACAGGGCTTGTGCTTCGTCTTGGTCTTCACTGTCGTTTGCGTACTCCAAATTGATTGAGGTGTGTGAATATAGGGTCCGAATTATGCTCACAAACTTCTGGGGTGTACCCTGTTGATCGAGTTTGATGTGGTCGAATAAATGCTACCTTGAAAAGCATGTAAAGCTCACCTTGTGGATCCATCTGTGCAGTGTTGCGTATTTTCGATGAGAACCCATTGATGAACCACATGTATTTTTCAACACGTAGCGCTGCGTGCTCAGTCGCCCGGCCGATCGATTCGGGCGATTTTAGTCAGCCGCAACGAACGCGATTTGAAAGTACACACTAGCTGGCGTGACGAAGTCGAGGCAGAATTTCAATGGTGAGGTCAAGTAACGTACATGAACTTTAGTATTACGTCAATCGTCCTTTGAGCATGAAACGTATCTCTGTGTGGATACCAGCGATCTACTGGCTCATGCGTACTTCTTGGCGTCAGTGTAAGATCCCGATCGCGTTAGAACAGACTATCATCCCGGGCTACGTAGCCAGTGCATGTCTCTGTCTCCTAGAAAGACGGCATTGACGAAACGTTCGAGAGTCAATTGCCAAGCTCGACGAACGGAGCAACAGCCACCTGATCAACAACCAAGAAACATGTAAGCGATGCCTGAACATTACGCAGCGATCAAACCTCACAATGACTGAAACAACTGAACTGGACCAAATCTGTTTTAACGAATCGGTGCTTCCACCTGAGTTGGTTCTTGAAGATAGAATGAAATACTGTCTTCACATGAGTACCTTGATCACCTCGAGTTGAACTCAGAAAAACTGAAAACAACTGTTCAGCTGTAACCCCCTTTCGGTGCCTAGCTGCCATGCCACCCGAGGGAAGTACGAGGGCTGGGATACTGCCAGGTTGGCCAAGCCTAGACAGGGGAAGTCGAGAAGCAGAGGTCGGGTTCGAACCACGGACCTTCCGGTCAGTAAAATCGCGCTCTAACCACTTGAGCTATCTCGCCCCAAGTCGAACTCAGACATTCTACCAAAGTATATGGAAACCTATACGCTGTTAAAAAACCGTGAAATTGCACGCAAATGTGGCTGATTCAGTTGTTAGCATATCCCGACAGATAAGTGAGTTTTTCGGACCCTGTCTGGCCCGGTATCGGAGGACTAGCGCCTTTCAGCATTTTCCTTATGGAAAAGGTTTCTTTTCGTAAATCCGGTGTCAAGGACCAGTCTTGCGTGTGCTGTTGTCGGGACCTCGTGTACCATCCTAGGTTGCGGTCGACATCGTTAGTGCCATGAAAAGAGATGCACTTGTGAGCTCCGAGGTGTTCAGGAGGAAACTCAGGGCGGCTGAGGTCGATGTCCGCCAGAGCTGGGGCGGAATACACCAATCGGAAATTCTGACTTCTGGAAGAGCCGCCTTTGTGAAGGGATCTACGCACTTTGATTCGGTGGACGAACAAGAACTGCTGAAGTACTTCACCAGACGCCTTTTCCTCGCGAGCTCTTTGAATACCCCCGATCGAGTGTGTCCACAAATCGCTCTGCCTGGCCGTTTGATTGTAGGAGATAAGCAGGCAAGGCTATATGCTGATGTGTACGCATATTTTGAGACGTACTGTTCATCCCCCTCATCTCCTTCCCTTTCTATTCACACCATTTCTGTCGTGGTGACCGCCAAGCAAGAGGTTATCTGACCAACCGGATTTCCGCTACAACTGACTCCGTCGGCTAATCAGAACCTGATCTAGGTGGTCTGTTTCCGCTGTCGGTATTCGAACCAACCCACATAGTGTTATCATCAGTTGCTGTACATCTTCTTAGTACTGTTTTCTAGCTTTATGATAACTGCTTTGTCATAGCCTCCTTCATTGCCTCCTTCTTTAGGATCCCAGCGTGTACGTCTATCGGTCCAGTCGTATCTATAAAGAGTTATCTCTCGACAGGTTCTTGTTGGTGTTTCTGAGTATCGTTCTTGGCTGTGACTACTGGCCCACGGGAACCGTAGGGATTGGTCAAGCTGGAATACAACGTATCGTGAGCTCTCTGAGGTGCTTGACCTCGGAAAAGTTACGCGATCTCTTGAACTGGATAAAAACTGGGAGACAAGTTAGCCAGACAGAAGTTGTCGAAGCCCATTCATTTCTTCGTAACCTGGATCCTAAATTGCTCCGATTATGGACCAAGATAATCGATACTTTTCAACAGTGCCCCGTGGATGAGGTAAGTTGCCTCATGCGGTATTCTTTGGGCGTATCTCCACTGAGTGGCTTGTTTTTTATCTAGTTTCTTGCTGTTTTCTGTGGTTCTGTGTCTTATTTTGTGACCTTTGTACAACTGACCACTTGGTTACACCTCATTAACTAATCCAAGCCGAACTCAGCTCACTAGCACCCACCTCAGTTCATCCAGATGAGTGGTCCGATATCCTGATAAACTTTCCTCAATCTTTGAACTCGATCGATATACTACTACGCTGAGTAGCTGTGTCCCACCGAATTATGTTTTACGATATCGGGACCACCACGTAAAACCGAATGTAGACTACTTAGAACCAGTGGTCAGTGGCACCTTTGGCTATGTGCCACAACTTCCGAGGAAACTTGTCAATAGCAAACGACTATGTCGAGTGGACGACTTTGGAGGCAAGGATTTGTTTTGATTGCAGTGTGGTTCCCCAAGTGATTACTTTGCTTTCTAAGAGCGAACAGTACATTGGACGTGCCTTATGTCACAGACCCACATGAACCGGTAGACTCACTTTAAGCTGGTTATGCCAATATATTAACACCAATAGGCACTGCTTTACTCTGCTATATTGTCACGTACAGTTATTGATCATCCATCTGGCAGGAGTTACATCTTATATGCTTTGGGTATTACTCTGTCGGTCCCGAGCAAAATACTTAATTTCGGTTACGTAAGCAGTGTGTACCTACCTGTATTGTATATTCGGCTAAGATCCACATCCACTCCGATCCGTTTTTCTGTAAGGGATTTCGTCAGTTAATCTCTCGCGCTCACCAGGAGTGCTCATTTACTTTCCAACTAATGGCGAAAGCTTCATAAGGCTACCAGGATATTTTGTCATGCCAGTAAACTGGCTGTCTGTGCTTTTAACGTCGGAACTAAACAACCCAACCAGCGTTCGGGTTGCAACTTACTTGCTTAGTACACTAACCTACTGGGTTACGACCGCTCGTTGGTTTGCACGTCATTTGAGCCTTATCCATGGTCCATGTGACGCTTTTACGGTAGGCCTACCTTTTGTGTGGTTTCAATTCGTGAGTCGATCGGATATGGGCCGTTTACAAATTGCGACTAGTGGCCACTCGCGGAGACAGTCCGGGCGAATAAATATTTGTCATGCTGGTTTAACTACTTGAACGTAGTAAATAGTATAGAATTAGTTCAACAGGCATTCCGGACCAAGCGATGGTATTCTTCGAAGTACGCCTACGGCTATCATAAGCCTGGGATTTGACCGCTCAGCTCCATTTCGCTGCTCCAGGTAAATTACACGTCACGATTTTCTCATCCCCCACATGGCGCCGAAACCAGGAAGCCATCTACTGAAATATCTCACCGCCTATGATGGCCTGTTCCTATTTCATACTGTTTTTTCAGATTCTGGCCGAATTTCTCGCCAATGCTGAGGAGCGAATGTGGTCACTCCCGTCATCTGAGTTTGTGTCTACATGGTTGCGACCGAACCCAAGAGCCCTTGTCGCCTTCTGTTCCACTCATTTGGACTGGGATCCTGATTACAGTCTGCATCACCTCTTACCAGTGCTTGCCATGTGGGATATGCGTCACCCCCGGTTGGGGGCTTTGATTCCCATGGCACATTCAATAGACGATGCTGTAACACTTATTCCCAGGAAGTAAGCCATACCCTTACGCATTTGTGTTTCGCCGTGCAGTAGTTGATATCAACAAAATGAACCTTCGGCGTCAGGTAGAATCTAAACGTTAACCACCTTGCAACAATACGAAAAAACACTGATTTTAAAAAGTCCGTAGCTGCTGTTAGCGTCCGCTGGTATTTTCCAGAAAATGGAGTTCACTTTGCTTGGAAAGAATTGCACTGTCAAATGTCTACTCTCAGAGGACCACCGCGTGATTCACAGTGAGTCTTGCGCCACTGAAGCTTCTGCAAATCTTGTGTAAGTGGACCGCTTGGTTCTGTGAAGCATCATCATCGACATTATGACACCAGTGTTCAACACCGATGCTTCACTGCCGTACAACCATGAGTTACTTGGAAGCCTCATTGAAAAGATAAGAATAAAGTTGAACGGGGAAGGGACTTAGTGGTAGCTTACTACAATCATTCCGAGGTGCCTACACCTCCAAATATTCACTCAGGCAATCTGGATAGAAACTGACAACAAGAACGCCACTGACATCGGTTGGCAGCCATATCTTGTAGTGTCTCCAACCAGGCGCAGTGGGGATCACACGGTCCCCATCCTGGAAGGCGAGTAGCACCGACAGCACCCAAACGTTTCGTAATCTCTTTCATACCCCCCTGTCAGGTCAAGGCTTGGCCACCTCTCAACTTACGTCACTCTGAATTGGGTATGGAAAACAGCACTGTCGTCGGCAAACGATGGTTGCATACGTAACACATGTCCCAACCAACGCACCTTCTGGTGCTGGGCACATTCTTCTATGGAATTACCCGTTACACAAGCGAAAACTCGCTTTCTAATAGCCTCGTTACGGATACGCCGACACCGACCCACATGAGCTATGTTTCTGAGACAACGATTATCGAACACCTGAAGACGTCTCAGTTCGGCTGCTCGAACAGGCCAAGTCTCACAGCCATACAACAAACAGACCCACTGTAGCTTGATATACACGTCCCTTGAGATTCAGGGATACTCCACTCTGACGCCATAGGTATCTCAAATTAGCAAACGCGACCCGAGCCTTGCAGATTCGTGCATTGACCTCATCTGTCACACTACAATCAGAACTAATACAACTTCCAAGTTACGTAAAACGCTCCATATCTTCCAGTGCCTCTCCCTGGATTGTAAGTGGCTTTTTCAGTGACTGCATATCCATAACCTTAAATGTCATGACCTCACACTGTGGATGCAACGTGCATACCAAAGGACACCTGTACCTTCTCCTCACCGACGACGAGAACGATACTGACTGTATATTCCTAGTCAACAAGGTTTTCGTCACAGGCCATCTGAACACGGGTTTTGAAGACCTTCCAGCGTTCGTCTCATTGCCTCCTCGATCACGAAACGAAATAGAAATGGAGAGAATGGGCAACCCTAACAGATACCGGTTTGTGTACGGAAACTTTTGGAGAGGTTTTGCATTATCCGCCATTCAGGTGACTGCTTTCGGGAGACGATACAGTTGGAATGCAGTGCATCCAACTTCCGATCCTCATTGGTATGAGCTGCTTAATGCTACTTGTGTCCTGTTCGTGCATCCAATGGGTAACCTGTAGAGCATGTTGGCCTACGAATTGGTAAAGCAAGAGTGACCTTCATGGAAATCATGAAGACCCTATGGAGAAGTGAGATCAGCATATGGACAGCGATTCGTGTGTTCAAAGCAGCAATACTCCAAATCCTTATTTACGGTCCTGCAACTTGACCGTTTCGCGTACAAACTCGAGATGTATGCCATGGATATCTAAGGTGCACCGTGAATACTAGACAAGGTGTTCATCTCGATGGTTGAAGGACGCTACTTCGGTATCTCACGCCTAAGGCAACCGTTGCATCAGCGAGATAGCTCAAGTGGTTAGAGCGCGAATTTACTGACCACAAGGTCCGTGGTTCGAAGCCGACCTCTGCCTCTCGACTTCCCCTGTCTAGGCTTGGGCAACCTGGCAGTATCCCAGCCCTCGTGCTACTCTCGGGTGACATGGCAGCTAGGCACCGAAAGGGTGTGTTACAGCTGGACAGTTACAGCAGCAGCGATCACTTCAACTAGCGCGAAAATAAGCTTTGCAAACTTGTGCTGGCTCCATGTCGTCTTGGATGGCAGCTGAGATTGTGGTTCGGCGCTGTCACCTCATATTTATGAGTTTGATCTCAGTCTGTGCGGACCTAACCTTCTGGCTGCAGTTCGTGGCGGCAAAGACAAAGGACATTTTTCAAGCCAGTTAATCTTGTCTTAGGCGCCAGCCACCACTAAGTGAAGTGAACTATTGGAAAGTACTTTCCCTTTCGAGTATCTATGCTAAGCAAGGATTAACACCTTCACTCTACCCAGAGTGTGTAACTGCCACGTTAATAAGTCTCCTCGTCTAATTAGAGGATAGCTGTTTGGAGTTATCAGTACTTTGTGGTGTTTTATTTGTCAAGATTCTTGGATTTATGCCATTCGTAGCCTCCGCGTATACCGTTGTCCAATCCATCTGGACTCGAGTACCTCAATACAGTTCAGTTCCGCTTTCCGTTTGACACAAGTGCATCTGTGCCAGTGTTTTTTGTACTAAGACCGATGTGGTAGTGTCATACTTGCACGAAGTTATCTGTGCTGGTCGCTTGGATTTGCGGAGAGCACTCATTTGAGTTTTTTCTTAGATTATCTTCCTGTTTTCAGTGTAATATGGATTAGACGCAGAAGACTGTTACAGTGGAGGAAACTTTATTTCTAAAACATAACGGCGCTCATAAAAATAAGAAAATGATACAATACTAACGGGAATTACGCGACTGTCCGCTGACGCTGTCCGTCCACCTTTCTCACTATGCCGTCCAATAGCTCTGGTAGTTCACCAATCACGATGGCTGGAAATTGAGTAGGGGAGATTTTATTACCATGTACAGTATTTTAAGGCCCGCACTCCAGCCTCGGTATCCCATTCTGATTCAGCCTCCGATTTCTCTCCTCATAGAATTGTGAAGCGGCGCACAGTGAACTTCATCCCCTGCTTCGAAGTGGAATGGAATCGGATGGGTGAGTTTTGTTTACTCATGAGCGGAAGGTCATTGTTTCCTTATTTTCGTGCTTATTGTTTTTCCTTTTTCTTTGTAGTTGTGTTAGTTTCGTTGCTACAGCTTTTTGGGTGGTATTGGCTATTGGCCTCCGTTTATGATGGTGAGTGCTCAATGGTCAACCGTTTAGTAGGAGTGTTCTCACCTGTACGTCTAGTGTGACAGCCTACTGCCATAGCAGCTCCGGCTACTTACGTGATGTTTTAGGGTAACCGATATTTCCAACCTGAAAAGTGCTACAAAATTCAGGACGTTTTAGGTCGTGTATCTTACCGAAGAGATCTGGTTTAGTACTCTATCGTGGCCATTACTCCTCATCTCGCCGGCTTACTAGGTGAATTGTATGAAACTTTCGTTATCCTCAATTTTTAGGCTTTTTATGTGCTCGCTGCTTTTCACTCCGAACAGGTTTTGATTGCTGGACTCGGAAAGCTGGTCTCTCAGGTCGTTTCGTCAATCTAGCTCAATCCGGTAACAAAGAACAGCAAGAAAAACAGAATATGGAACTTACCGAGGTCTATACTTTCCCCGTTCCTGCTGTCGAATTCCAGCAGTCCTATCCAAATCTTGTCGAACGTTTCAACTCCGAGTCAACCAAAGTCCTGCGGAACAAGCCAATAAAAGTCACGTCGAGGTCTGATCCAACCGCATCAGATCAGGCTAGTCTGACCGATCTATTCCGGCGGTTAAATCTGATCACGAAGCCCTTAGAGACGAAGCCACCTCCCGTATGGGATTCGAGCTCAGAAGCCGAGGATGAATTCCAAAGGTATGCCACCCCAAACTGACTATTTTGGTCAACTTCGTCACATTGTTCAGCTGCCCTCTCAAGGGCACTTGTGTGGGCGTTTTTAACTCTGGGGGCGAGATGACCCAAGTGGTTAGAGCGCGAATTTACTGACCGAAAGGTCCTGGTTCGAACCCGACCTCGACTTCCCCTTTCTAGGGTTGGGCAACCTGGCAGTATTACAACCCTCGTGCAACCTTCGGGTGGCATGGCAGTTAAGCACCGAAAGGGTGCTACAGCTGAATGATTTTTTAAACTCTACTTTAGTATTCCTAGCTTCTTAAGTAGCTTGACATCTGAGGGGATTGGGATACGCCGGTAGGATCAGGAGCCAATCGGTGAGAGTTTCGAAAAAACGTTACTCCACTTTTGCTCTATGTGGTTTAACTAAGCAGTCCGATGACTGTGCTACCACCTGATTCTCACAAGCCGTATAGAAAATCCCTAACGGCAGTCCATCCCCTTAATTGACAGATTTGGTGAACTTGGGAGCAGTTCTGAAAAGTCAGTTATAGAAGAAGTGGTTATGACCTAATCACCCCTGGAGCGGCTCATTTCACGAATTGGCGATATGGTTAGGGAGAGTGGGTCGAACAGATCAACTCGTACTTTAATGAAGTGGAACAGTGAAGAAGGACGGACAGAAATGCCGCATTATAATCCGTGTTTCCTGCCTTCAACAAGGAGGCTTTCGCGAATGTGGGATTTTGAGGACTAGTTGATGAAAAACTTTCCTTGGAACAGGAAATGTGTTTGATCATGATCCCAACCTTCTTCGTTTAAATCAAAATCCAGCGAAAAATCGAAACTGGTTCGTGTGTAAATGCTCGAACTGCACGTTTCCGCTAGTTCAGCACGCAGTCAGCCGTCAATATTTCTTCAAACGTCAATATGCATGTATTTTCTCTACAAACTATTTAGAATGAAAACGACATACCGGTCCAATGTAACTTTTCAGTTCCTGTCATCAAAAGAGCACAGGAACGTTATCATGGCACCGTTCTGTAGCCGTAGAACCCAAGATGCTGTTTGACATGGTATTACGCCTGTTGATCGATCA
Organism: Clonorchis sinensis; assembly: GCA_003604175.2. Lineage (NCBI taxonomy): Eukaryota > Metazoa > Platyhelminthes > Trematoda > Opisthorchiida > Opisthorchiidae > Clonorchis > Clonorchis sinensis. The sequence goes on from CM030370.1 coordinate 168,197,759, forward strand.
CCGTTTTGTGCACTGCAAACGGTGTTGCTACTTATATATAGGTCCTTGACTTCCTGCTCTGCCCAATCGCGCAGTCAGTGGCGCTCATGCATCAAAGCTATCGCCTTCAATGCGTAGCTACCCAATTTCCGGACAAACTAAACATGCCTTCGCCTCCAAGGCTTGGTTGTACGTTCCACATTCCCGGTGATCGAAACTGTAGCAGCTGGAACCAATGTGTCTACAGTACACGGTTTATAGCTCACAAATTGATTGAGTGACTGACTGACTGACCGACTGATTGATTGATTGATTGATTGATTGATTGATTGATTGATTGATTGATTGATTGATTGATTGATTGATTGATTGATTGATTGATTGATTGATTGATTGATTGATTGATTGATTGATTGATTGATTGATTGATTGATTGATTGATTGATTGATTGATTGATTGATTGATTGATTGATTGATTGATTGATTGATTGATTGATTGATTGATTGATTGATTGATTGATTGATTGATTGATTGATTGATTGATTGATTGATTGATTGATTGATTGATTGATTGATTGATTGATTGATTGATTGATTGATTGATTGATTGATTGATTGATTGGTACATCAAAGAGCATGGCAGTTTGCGACATCTCTTTGTGGAGACAGAGGAAGATTATTACAACCATATGTATAGGGTGATCACAGATTGCTCCACAAGGTTGCGGTGTTATTTAGCTATATCGTGTGTCTTGTGACTGCAGTTGCCACGTAACTTGCTCGCTAATCTTGCATTCCGTTTCATTTTCACCTACCCTCAGTGCCATGGGCACACCGCCACCATCACCTGATAAATCTTCATCCGACCAAGCTGTTGCTGTACACCTGGCGCATGCATTTCATCTGCCCTCATCTCATCGCAATCTCCGAACGGAGTTTGATTATCCAAACTATGAACTGAACCTGCAAAGTTCGCTTTTATCCACTACTTTATCGTTTTCACCCAAGTCTCTCAGGGGACCCTCCCAGTCCATGTCACCTTCCACGCATGACTCATTCTCTTTCTTCCAAACCCCGGAATGTCTCAGGGACCGCCTGACGAAGATTGAATGAACACCTACCCCATAATTTGTTTCTCAGAATCATATTTTACCACACTCAGATGCCTTTTGCCACAATATTTTCAATACACTGTTGCCTTATTGAGAAGATATTCTGGTTTGTGTGTCGTGCTCTTGCGAATTTGTGGTGAGCCATTGGTGTGACGAAGGTCTTTTCACAATGCGGCACGAGTTTGTTGACCGCAGTCAGGCCAATCTCCGAGTTTAATGTTGTTTGGTGCAGTTCTTCTTAAAATGCTTCAGGAAAAACAGTAGGAAATCGATCCTATTCACTATGTTCAGGGGGTTTTAGTGCGCCACGTGACCATTCTTTACAATTTCATTCGTTTTTGCCTTTAAATTAAAGTGCGTGTTGGGAGAATCATCCTTGCCCTATGTCCTTCAGATGGATGTTCTGGTCCCTATTTCAACGGTACTTCAGGTACTTTGCTGCCGTTGTATTGGTCCTGTACTATCGCAGCGGTGCCCTTCAAAGCAGTGGTTCTCGACTAGTGAGATTTCAAAAGAGGATTGTGCAAGCTCAAGGTCCTGAAGCATTACTTGTGTTTGTGCTACCTATGGAACACCATCGTTGCTAGAACTTCACAGGTTTTGAAGAATGGGAACTCATATACAGTATTTTCTAATCTACGTTCTAAATTCAGGTCGATCCAAAATGATAGCTTGAAACAGTCATCTGCTTTAGGAAATTTTCCTGTTAAAACTGGGTTTCGCAGAGCCATAGAGTTGTAATGAATTGCTTCGCTCGGCGATTAATGCAAAGCACCATCCACACAAGTTTTTTTTACAGGAAATGAAAGTATTCAGAACCAAGTCTCTGAAAGTTGGTCCCAGATAACTTCAGATAACTTGGCGATAGATTTTTGCTTTCGTTTAGGAACCGATCTGTCGTTCCTAGTTTGTTTGCATGCGTAATGCACCGCGTACACTCCTCGCATGAGGAGTGTGTTTGATCAAGATATCATGACCAGACAGCCTCGTGAGTAGGATCCAATGGTATTGAACAAGATCGTTTTTTTGATTGAACTGTGTATTAGTGTTTGATGATTCACATGAATTGATCGCAGACTTATGGCGCTGTCCCAGGAACTCATCAAGTTCCTCTGGTGTAGTGAGAGCTTTCATTTACACCCCTATTCGTAGTTGTTTGACCAGCGCGGTGAAGAGATCTTTGTAGGAAGTGTCCACATTGTGATGTTAGTGTGGTCAGTTTTCCATCCATGATTGTAGACTGGAATGGAGCTTCTAGTTTTAACATTTCGACCGTTCCATTGACTAGAATGAAGTCTCATTACTATGTCAAGTTTGCTAACACGCGTCGTTTCGAGGTGACTATAAAATAAATCGAAAAAATCGTTCAGTTGTAACACCCTTTCGGTGCCTGGCTGCCATGCCAGCAGAAGAAAGCACGAGGGCTGGGATACTGCCAGGTTGCCCAAGCTTATACAGGGGAAGTCGAGGGGCCGAGGTCGCGTTCGAACCACGGACCCTGCCTCAGTAGATTCGCGCTCTAAGCACTATACAATTTCATTTTGCTTAGACTTACTTGTTACCCGAACATAAACTACGAGATTTGCAAACCAGTTATTGAACAAGGAGCGTCGTAAATGTTTCCATTGAAACTTCCACTTCAGTTCATTTTTCAGTCTTTTTTAGCTCACAAACCGTGCATCGAAATGTGGTTGTAAGGGCTTTCGTGCCTCGTTACCAGGTCATGGGCTGATCCTCCCGGGGTCATTTCCATCCGACATAAAGTTGGGTGATGAGGGCTCTGTGTGACAAGCGGTCCTCTAGCATGCGAATTACATGGCCTAACCGGCGTAACCTGTTCAGCGTGACCAATTGGTTTATCAAGGCAGAATGAACCTTCCCGCATACCATCTGACGTATCGCATTGTTACTGATCCGATGTTCTCACCAGACCCGCGCAACACTTCCTAGGCACCAATGGTCAACACAGACTCCAAAGATGTTTCGCACTCGGCGGCCACGTCTCTGATACATAAAGTAGGACCGGAGCATTGTACACTACCCTTGATAGTCGGATTGACAACACGTCGGTGCCACAAATGTCGGTGGTTGGGAAACCCTGCCATGGCTTTCGCAATTCGGCAGGTGTGTTCTTCATTCGCCAGTCCGCCAAGACTTATGCAGCTGCCTAGATAGACGAACTTATCTACCACATTGATCGGTTCATATGGATGGGTTTGATCCCACTCGCTTTTGAAGGAGCACTTTACAGGTGCGACGCGCATGACGAACTGTGCAGCAGAGTTGTTTAGGTTGTTGGAAAACAGTTTTCATTTCCAAAGGGTCTGATCCAAGAAGATCAATATTGTCGGTATACTCGGGAGCGTTTCGGTCCCATAGATGTTGGGGGAGCACATCGATAACGAAGTTGAAGAAGAAGGGCGCCTAATACCACTGGATGTGGTGAACTCCCGAGAGAAGTTGCCGTAAACGTACGCGTCCACGGATCGGGGTATAAAGAGCCTTTATCAGAGACAAGAATTTAGAAGGAGCACCATTCATCGCTAGACATTACCACCGTTTCTGACTATCAACGGAGTCGAAAGCAGATCTGAGGCCAAGAAATACGACCATTGTTGATCGTCGAAAGGCTGACGCGGTTCCAATACGTGCCCCAGAGTGAAGCGATGATTGGTACGACCCCGGCTGTGGTGAAATCCAGCGTGCCAATCTGACGGATCAGCCTGCATGGGATAATGCCAGAGAACACCTTGGAAGCGACAGCCACTAGCCCCATACCCCGGCGGCCTCCGCACCATGTTCTTGCACCCTTTTCGAATCTGGGACTCATTGTCGAGGCGCTCCATTCTGCTGGAATTTTCTCATCATTCCGGATGTTTTGGAGCTATGTCGTTGGGTTAGCCAGAGCTGCTAATCGTGACGAAATCCGGTTTTCATTGGGGTGTGCGAGTGACCTCGGTCAGGCGATTTCAGAAGCTGTGAGCATGGCCTCTTTCACTTTCATTCAAAGGTCATCTAAGTGACAGGAAGTATAAAGTGTCTGGATAAACGCAATCCGAGTTAAAGCGTTGTGAGCGGTATGCAACTTCTCGCTTTGTTGCCAGTCGTTTTTACGTTTTTATGGAGTATTCTGGGATCTTCATGGCCAGCTTATTGATTTGAAAGGGGATTTAAGTTATTAAGATAACAGTAAGGTTTGCTGACCTTATCCGGTTTATTCACGAGAAAGATGCCATCTGTACAGCACTGAGATCCTCCCGATTTATACTTAAATCTGTTCGAAATACTTCACAAAGATTTCGGCGAGAACCAGGGGAATTGGATTTCCTATTGCTACGCTCAGTGGTTAGAGCGCCAATTTATTGACCTGAATGTCCGTGGTTCGAACCTGACCTATGCCTCTCGACTTAACCTCTCTAGGCTTGGGCGACCTGGCAGTATCCCAGCCCTCGTGCTTCCTTCGGGTAGCATAGCAGCTAGACACCGAAAGAGTGCTATAGCTGAACGATGCTGGGCTCTGTTCTTGAATTTAAACCACTGGCGCCGTTATGTTGATGAATCATACCGCAGTCCACTATATTCCGAAACTACCTCAACATGAACGAATCAGTTGAGCTGTGATTTGGAAAGATTTCCGGTCTACACAGGCGTACTTTTTCAGCGCAAACAAACGCCCTTAGGTCACTGTTTCGCCAAGTTTCCCTTGCCAACATCTCTTATCTTATGAAAAATGACAAGACAGAACAACAAGTTACGACAAATACACTCATTTGCAAATCAGTTTGGTTTTCACGGGAGACTAAAGTGAACCTCTCGTTGATGATGTTCCTCAACTGAATGTGCTGTACACAGGCCGCCGCATGTTTCAATTGGTACGATATTCGAGATATCGCGGTATCTTTTCATGAAGGACATTCAGTTGAAAAACAACATAAACGAGAGATTCAATGGATTCTCCCGCGAAAAACAAATTAATTTGCAAATGAGTGTATTTGTCACAATCAGTCCAGTTTGGTTTCAAGTAGAACATAAGGTTGACGGAAACTCAGGGACTGCGCCTACCTGATGAGCCCCAAGAGGGGCGAAATCGGTCGTGGGCTGTTGAAGAGTTTCCAGCAACCTTGTGAGTAGTTTCCTTTATGTAGAACAAATTATTTTTATTTGTCGTGACCGGCGAATGTCTGAAATGCCTGCTTTCGAAAATAGTTCGATCACCATACGGATTCTATTCGCCCGATGACATAGACGTTGAATATTCCACTGTACCTCGGCCAATGAAATGCATTCATGCGTCATGCACGAGCCTAGCTCCTCATTGAGTTTACACGACCCACTTCAGAGCGCAGTTTGAACTTGGTGCATTATTGGTTAATAAACTGCAAGGCCGAGTATGCTGACGATGAATTTACGTGCTTCCATAGTTCTATGCGTCGCTTGCGCAGTAAGTCCCCCAATCACCACAGCTGGTAAAGTCATATTATTGTAGGCAGCTCTTTCATATCACACAAATAGTTGCCTACGGCTTCGTTCGACGGGAAACAGCAAGTAGCGAAAACACTTAACTGGAAGTTCTTGTCTCTTCATGGCCCCACGTATTTCGCATACCTAAAGGAGAACCGGATGGATACAGCTTGGCCTCTATGGGTCTTGGTATTTCCACTGCCGTACTCTCTGAATCTGGTCTGTCTAGATGGAGGTGAGGTTTGGCGATCCCGTCAACGACTGTTCATTAGCAGGTAGCACCAGTCATCATCGACAGCATGACATCAGTGTTCAACACCGATGCTTCGCTGCCGTACAACCATGATTTATTTGAAAGCCTTATTTTGAAGAAAAGAATGAAGGTGGACGGGGAAGGGACTTAGTGCCAGCTTACTACAATCATTCCGAGGTGCCTACACCGCCAAACACTCATTCAGGCAATCTGAATAGAAATTGACAACAAGTGACATCGGTTAGCAGCCATATCTTGCAGCGTCTCCAACCAGGCACAGTGAGGATCACGCGGTCCCCATCCCAGAAGGCGAGTAGCACCGACAACACTCAAACCTTTCGTAATCTCTTTCATACCCTGCCAGGTCAAGGGTTGGCCACCTCTCAACTTACGTCACTCTGAATTGGGTGTGGAAAACAGCACTGTCGTCGGAAAACGATGGTTAGGCATACGCAACACATGTCCCAACCAACGCAGCTTCTGGTGCTGGACACATTCTTCAGTGGAAGTACCCGTTGCACCCCAAAACTCGCTTTCTAACTGCCTCGTTACGGATTCGCCGACACCAACTCACACGAGCTATGGTTCTGAGACAACTATTGTGGAACACCTGAAGACGTCTCAGTTCCGCCGCTCGAATAGGCCAAGTCTCACAGCCATACAACAAAACAGCCCGCACTGTAGCTTGATACACACGTCCCTTGAGATTCAGGGACACACCACTTTGACGCCATAGGTATCTCAAATTAGCAAACGCGACCCGAGCCTTGCAGATTCGCGCATTGTCCTCATCTGTCACACCACAATCAGCAATATTGCAACTTCCAAGATACGTAAAACGCTCATACTCTGATTGATTATTCTAACGGGAGAATAAAGGAATGTGACTTTGTTAAGTGCGCGCTAAAGGCCAACAGCTGCAATGTTAAGCCCATTAAAGATCGCATAATCCGGCATAGAGTGGGACCATTAGTTGAGAGCTTTCTTAATAGCAGAGATATTTCTGCAGATCTAAGGTACATTGGAAATCAACATAATTTTGGAGCTGCACTCGAAGTTATAAACGTACCGCAGACATGTATCGCTCGTGTGGAGTTTCCTCTCCCCCGCTGCTGGGATGGAGTCACTGTCGATAGACTTGACCGCAACTTTCGTGATGCTTGGCAAATAAGTCAGACTGCAAGACAGCTGTAGGTACGAAAGTATGACCCTGAAGGTTGCTTGGAAGGAAAATCAGCCGTGCAATCGGCGCCCTTCCAAACGAAAACCACTTAGACTTTGATCAGCCAATCACTCTTAAACAGGGTTTTCGCTCAAACAAAAGGAATCTTTAAACGGAAGCTTCATCAGTTGCACAAACATTCAAATGGTAGATTAAGCAGGTGGTAAGGAATGTCAGTTTCCCACAGGGAAGTTCTCTGTTGCAGTCTTCACTCTCTACCTACTGCGCTTAACTCACACAAACTTTGATGAGACATGGGCGTATGTGCGATTGCTATTTAACATCAGGACGATGTAACGTACTCCTATGGGACATCTTTCACGACATTGCGGCCCCTCCACCAAGTGCAATCGTTAAAGGCGTCCCCGAAACCTGTTGGCATCAGCCTATTCTTCGATGTTCATTCGAACTTTACACTGTACGCATGACTCTTCTGATTAAAAGTGACTTTCAATGAGTAGCAATCAAATATTGTGCGGCTTCTCATTTGTCCTTCCACTAACCACTTTGCTAATTTAAACAATCGTCAGTGTAACTATAAGGAGTATTGTTACAATGTTTTGAGTTCAACAACTCTACACGTTAGTTAGCTAAAACGAAAAGCTTTTAAATGAATACCTGGATGTAGTACGTTGAAGCCGACCGAAGGTTTTCTTACTCAACCAGATGACCCAAACTTGGTCGTTTCCGTCGCACTGGTTGACGTACTATAGATAACATAGTTTAGCGAAAATTTCCCCGCACTTTACATGAAGAAGTGAGCACACAAATGTCTACTTTTCGGCAACTTAGCATGAAAGTGTTTGTACTTATTCCTCTTTGTATGAGTGTGTAAAGTACGTATTACATATCAACTGGTAGGTCAATTGAGAAGCGTTGAACCCAAGCCCAAATTTTTTTCTGAGAATGCCTCAGTTTGAGTTCCGTTTGAAAGCTTTTTTAGATGACAGCTCTTAGTACTCAAATTGATAAAAAATAATAGTTTTTCGGAAGTGTTACGTACTTTTGGAAGGGCTTAACCTTGAGTCAAACCGGCAAGTTAGTCATTTTGGGTAGATTCCCACATCCGTTTTTCTAGTGTGAACCCGCTATTACATCACGACAGAAGTCTGAATTTTGCGGGGACCACGTACCTCAATGGTGCAAGGACATATATAAACTGATGGAGGTCAACGGTCATTTGTTTCGGGTAGGGAGTAGAGAATCGGCGCCATGCTCATCCTACAGTCAGTCAGCCTGGCTGGTTTTCGTGATGACTTAGTGAGTACTTTTAAATTAGGTGTTACGGGAGCAGAAAATTCTTACACTGTCTCATCAACCGGAGTGCGAACGCGTAGGACTTGAAGTTCCTGGGTGTTACGCACCGTAGTGAAAGCAATAAAGAGTAAGTCGGTTCGCAGGATAGTTTCTGAGAAATCACCAGACTCACTGTACACCGCTTGTGAACAGGTAGCCCAGCGTCGCGATTGGGATGCGCCTTTCCAAGACACTACTTCGACCAAATCGCTTCATTCGTGTGCGGTTCCCATAATCATCCTTGTTTCTTTTGCCCTTTCAGATGGCCTTTTCTGTAGGCAATTATTGGCTCCAGCGCACTATTTCTCTGAAGCGTCATTCGCGAGGCTGTCACTACATTACTGACGACATCAAAAAAGCATTGCCAGAGATTGCACAGATCAAAATGGGCGTGCTTCACCTATTTAGTAAGTTTTATTTCAAATTTAGTTGTGGTTTGATGTTCTGTTCACACCTGGTGGCATTGTCATGAGCGCGGGCACAGGATTCGACCTGTTTTTAGGTAGTTCCTTGTAAGGTAGTGAAAGAAATGTTTACCAAAGTGGTTTTCACTGGTGTTTGTTATAATAATCGATTTACTTGGACTGAAGCGTGGAATATCGGTTTGAAGTTTCGTCATGCTTTCATACTGCTCATGTTGGCCTGTAACTTGATGTAACATCCAACCACAGAGATGTTAGCTTGAAGCCTCTCACAACGTGCCTACTGAGTTCGATAATACTGCGACGTCTAACCCCGGTGTGTGAGACGCAAATCCAAGAACAGTAATTGGGGTTTCACTCCGGGTACAGGGCGCATGAATCATATCTTCACTTTACGTTTACTGCTTGAGCAGCGTCAATTATTTATGTTTCCCTCGACGTCAAAGTAGTCTTTTATACCGTAGATAGGTCACTTGTTTTATTACACTTGCTTAAAAGGGTTATCTCTGGAGTTTTTTTATAAATGTAATGCGTGCTCTTGATTCTCACACTTGTGGGCGTGAAGGCGTGTACAGCGAACTAACCGGCAGTTTTCCTGCAACGAGTGGAGTTCGGCGAGGCTATCCTCTCCGCCTTTCTATCCGATTTCCTCATCCATATCACCATAGAATGGATCCATGGATCCATGGATCAAGATTCCTGCTTCGAGAGATAAACTGCAAGACGATGCGGACGACATTGTTTTATTGTTTGACAAGCATGTTCGTGCACAGTCTGCTTGAGATAGCATTCCGAATGTCATCACTAGTCTCTGTGTGCGTTTTGCGCCTCTGATACTTCACGTAGAGGAACTTGAGTCTGTGAAACGTGTCCGATCAAACTGCGGTTCAGAGTGAGCCTCCTCCGTCTTCAGTGATAATTCCGCTAGGTAAAGCCTCAACAATGTTGGAAGCAAACCTGTGTGTGATCCAGACAGTCATGTACCTGCTTGGTGCGCTATTGCAGGGAAACCACGAATTTTACATCCTGGTTTTTGTTGGGAGGAAAGATTGCTTCTCGATGACACTTGAGTTGGGGGTGGTTTTCCAAAAGGCATCTGGCCAGATTTCACGCGACTATGGTGAAATAGTCTTAATCGGAACGTGGGAGTCTGTTTTTGGAGGAACTAATATACCTGGATTCTGCTGTGGCGTTTCCCGTTCTACCGCGGGCAACAGCCTTTTTCAGAAAAATGAATTAGTGCTATTTCCGAGGGTGCAGCTGAAGGAGAACTGAACTGGAGCTGAATGTGGTCTAAAGATCGACTCGACAACTTCAAGGGTCTCAATATGGCTCCGGCATCTCTGTTCACTAGAAAAATCACTTGATTACTACCTCTAACCCACAATGGATGCATGTCTTCACATCTAAGCGACAATGAAAGGCTGCCTAATTGAACTGTGTGTCCTTCTTGGTGTCTTTCGAAACCTCTCATTGCTACTTATCCTCTCCCCCGTAGATGAGTTGGTTTGTCTTTCGACATCACATGTGTGCTCCAGAAACGTCCACGATAACCGTGTGTCACATATAGGGACAACTCGGTAAACTGGTGTTGTCAGGATGGACACCGACGTGTATGTGCATCGAAAGAGAGAGGGAATATCCCACATTTCTGACCAACCAAATTGTGGTAGAGCCTGATCTGTCATTGCGCTTGATTGGTACTTTCATTCCCCATCATTTGCGCCGCCGTTCACTGTTTACTCTAGCTCGCGTTCACTCAGATGGTAGATTGGACTAGTAGACCTCAAGAATAATGCCATTCCACTGCTTTTTTCAGTCTTTTCCCCACTAACGTTCTCCCTAAACTGTTGCTCTGTTTAGACGTGAGGTGGCATTATATCGATTAGGATTATTGTTCTGTGCTACAGCTGGCCTACGTTGAGCGTACCTTAAAGTCTCCACTATTCCACACTTTCAGTTCAACATACTTCGGCCACAATTACTGTTAATGAGGTAGGTGCCGTTCTGTCTTTTCAACTACTCCATTTTTCCGCCTTTGCAGAGCTGGGATCCATCCGTCAAGTAGGTGTTTAACAATCGATTATCCATCGACTTGTTTTCTGTCGTAACTTGATTACTCCTATTCTTTTTCGTGATCGTGCTATGCGTTTTGCAGAACCGATATGGAGATGATCCTAAACCGCCTGGTTCCGGAGGTGAGTGACATCTTTAACCATCCGTGTAATCATGTTTGCGGAGGATGAGAAGCGCTGGCAGACTGAGTTTCATTTGGCCCTCGTTAATCCAGAAGTTGTATCATTCGGTGTGAGGAGACAAGCAGCATACCGAACTGTATTCAGTGAACTTTTTAATCCCAATTTTTTGCATGTGATTTGATCCGAAATGGTGGTTCACAAAGCAGAACCGCTCGCGGAAACATCTCTCCTGGATGAGCGTAATCCTGCCCAGACGAATATTCCTAACGTGTGTTGTTATTGAATCTTAGCAACATCCAGTTTCGACATACTGAATGACCACATACTTTGTACGGAAATCTGGTAGTGCTGTTTGACTGACATCAGCTCGGGTCAACTGTACCGATAACAGTTATTGTAAAAAAATCTCTCAGCTGTAGCGCCCTTCCGGTGCCTAACTGTCACTGAAGGAAGCACGAGGGCTGGGATACTGCCAGGTTGCCCAAGCCTAGACAGGGGAAGTCGAGAGGCATAGGTCGGGTTCGAGTCACGGACCTTCCTGTCAGTAAATTCGCGCTCTAACCACTTGGGCCATCTCGCCCCAGTTATTGTGCTATCCGAGGAACCACACAAATATTCGCGCTGTGAGAAATACAACCAAGAAGAAAGCAACCGTGCTTATCGTATTTGTCCTCATCTGATGTCGAGCTTCACCGCTCTCAGTGTATGTTTTGACTGCGCGACATATCCTCAGCTTCGCCACAGATCTGTTCAAATCAGCTCATGTAATCAAGGTTCTCATGAGGTTGCAACGAACTTATTGTATGAATCGTTTAGTAGGACAGAAAACTTTTGGGGTACGATCAATAGAAAACACACAGTATTCGTGTTTTTCCGTTTTCGATGTGTTGGCTATGAATAGTGTGGAGAGAGAATTCCGACAGAAAAATTCATGCTTCAGTAAAGTTGTTTCCTCCTGGACAATGGTGTACTGGACATTATTCATTGTTCATGTGTCCAAATAAGTAAAAAGACAGTTAGATCAAGTAGAGGCGCAGTCGCCTGGGTTCGGTGGATGTCTTGGTATCCACCCAAACCCGAATTTTTTCACCGACCTTCATTGGAAAAACAGTTGTAGAAGTTCAGTGTGCCATCCACCTCCGAAAATTGGGTACACTTTTATACTAAAGTATCTTCTACTGGTGCCTAGTGGTGTTTTACTAACGTATGGATACAGTCGTTGACCTGAAGGTTTTCAAATGTACTGTCTGAGTTATCATAATACTGCGTGGAATGTGGGTTGTGCGTTTTTTGAATGCGCTCAGCCCATGCCCGCTCTGCTCAAACTATTGGTTTTGCTCGGTTTCAGACGCTTTCCTATGCACACAGTTGTGAGGGAACAGATGATATGGTGAGTCGTGAAGTTCTTTCCTGCCACCTCCAGACGTCTGATTGCTCTTTGTATCAAATATTCTTTCTTCCGTCGCTACGCTTTCGTTCCAAGCTATCCCTGCTTCATCATATCACTACTCAGGGAAATGTGGCATAACGTCTCTCGTGGAAGGATGTTTTTTGATTTCGGGAGATCCACAGTATGTCCTAGTCGATGAGGAACATTATTTTGGGATCTCCAGAGAGGTACCTCTCTTCGGAGTAGTTCCTTGGGGGCGGAAAATTGCATTGTTCTTAACATCACTATTCTCTTTATATTGTCACCATTGCCACGAGAATAACCTACCCCTAAAGACGTAATACACTACTCATCAGATTGCTGAAAATTCTTCTACAGCCCACGACCAGTTTCGCCCTTCTTGAGGTAGGCTCAGTCACCGAGTTTCTGTCAGCCTTATGTTCTACTTGAAGACCATAAACGAGGGATTCAGCTGCGTTCCACGTGAGTCTCTCGAAAAAAACAAGTTTGTTTGCAAATGAGTGTATTTCGCAACCTAACCCCACTTTGAATCGGTTATTACCTCAAGGCGTTTGACTCAAGCAGATCGAAGTAGATTACCTGCTTGTTTTTAGCTTGTCTGCAACAAGTGTGCCGTCGGCTGTCTGTACCACTGCTCGGCCGAGTTCATATTTGTCCTTTAAGAGACATAAAGGAGTGAGTGATTGGTGTTTCCACACCTCACCTTGTGTTTTTAACCACCAGTGCCTTGATAAGATGCACTTTGGTTCAACAGCCGCTAAGCAACCAAGAAATACGAACATGAACTCAAGGGTATCGGAAGAATGGGATCTGTGCTTAACGAGTGGTAGTGGTCTACTTGTAAGCAGGCCGTGGGTTCGAACAACCGATGATTTCAAGCCCACATCTTGTCCTGGCGCAATCATTCTGGTGAGTCCACACCAAAGGGCCAAAGCAGTGAACTCGAGTTTCGCTCTTATTCGCTCGTATTCAGCAGCGTAAATCCTTGGCCGCGCCTTGGTTCGAACTCCGCGCATCTGACGAGCGTGTTACCACTGCTCCAGCCCACGCTGGACGCAGCTGAATTTTCACGCCTGAACAAACGAACATATTCCCGCTTGAGTGATTTGATTGACTGACCCGACACCTCGAAAGTCGACACAATGGCTGTCATGGTTGTGTCGATCGATTTGCCCGCATGTCAAAACTTCCAGGACAATGTGTTGAAATATTGGGTGAGTTTATTGGTTGTTGATCAGGCGGCTATTGATCTGTTCGCCGAGCTCGGCAATTGGCTTGCAAACGTTTCGTCACCATACGAGGAGACATCATCAGTGCGCAGTTGGGTGGGTGAAAAAAATGGAGTATTTGAAAAGACAGAACGGCACCTACCTCATTAACCGTAATTGTGGCCGAAGTATGTTGAACTGAAATTGTGGAATAGTGGAGACTTTAAGGTACGCTCAACGTAGGCTGGCTGTAGCACAGAATAATAATCCGAATCGATATAATGCTACCTCACGTCTAACAAACTGTCCAACAGTTTAGGGAGAATGTTAATGGGGAAAAGACCGAAACAAGCAGTGGAGTGGCATTATTCTTCGGGTCTACTATTCTAATCTACCATCTGAGTGAACGCGAGGTAGAGTAAACAGTGAACGGCGGCGCAAATGATGGGGAATGAAAGTACCAATCAAGCGCAATGACAAGTCGGGCTCTACCACAATTTGGTTGGTCAGAAATGTGGGATGTTTTCTCTTTTGATGTCTCCTCTTATGGTGACAAAACGTTTGCAAGCCAGTTGCCAAGCTCGGTGAACAGATCAACAGCTACGTGATTAACACCCAACTTCCAGGACAGTTAGCGCCACACTGTTTAAACAAGAGTGATGTGAACGTAAATTCAACGAATCCCTCAATCTCTTACATTTAACTGATGATTTATTGAAGGTGTGAAAATGTGCGCTATCTTTTTAGACGTTTTAACAGGATGAAGCCTCAAGGGAACTTCGAACCGTTCTGACTACCGTCACTCTCTTGATTGTCCTCTGACTTCCCGTTGCTCCATGATGTGCATCTGTTAATGGACCCCAATGTTCGGAATTGGGCGTATCAGGCATAGAAATTTTGCACAATGCGAACTTCTTTGGGGAATGTATTTTTTGTGTTTCTTTCGACACGTGGCTTATCTAAGTTTTGTTGACTTGCATTTCAATCCTTCCAAGCTATGGTTTTCAGTTAGCGTGGAAATGTGCACAGCATCTGAGAGTGGCTTACACAGGACAGGAAAGCAGCCCACAACGCTGAAGAGAGACGCAGAACACACGCGACCCCGGTTAAAAAAACCCGTCTATTATCCACCCATTCGTTTTTGCCTTCGCTCTTATGAACATGGTCAGTTACGTACCTGAACAGGCACAGGAAACCTGAAGACCTGTTACGACCACGTGGTACCAGGCGATGTGTACTTTTAAGTTGTTGGCCATGGGTCGCGCCAACATATGCAGCGTATGCACCGTCGGTTGTTTCAACCCGATACAGTGAAATTTATGTTTGCACTACCCAACACTGTACACATCCAACCATCGCATTATCTTTACAAGGCACCAGGGTGAAATTTCATCACTGTCACCGTCGAGCGTAATCATCATCATCATCGTCTGCTTTAGGAACCGTGTACTTGTCGTAAAGTGGTTGTAGCTGCCACAGTTTCTTTCGCCCATGATTTGGGGAGGTGGGGTAGGTAGCTGCGCATTGGAGGCGGGAGCTAATAAGTTGGTGCGTAAATACATTACTGTCAATGGACTGTTAAGTGGGGGATTTGGAAGGGAGCTATGCATTGAAGGCAATAGCTTGGATGCACGAGCGCTATTGAGGGCGCGACTAGGCCATGTCTGACAATGTCCCTAACCATTGATGCGGCCCGTCTCGGGGTCCCCATCCAGGAAGACGGCAATAACCAGCGCAACTGAGTTTGCTGGTAATGGCTTTTATACTTCGCTGCCAAGTCATTGTTTGACCGCCTCTGGCTCGTTTCCACCCTTCACGTGGTTGTGCGAAAAGAACCCTTCGAGGAAGTCGGTCGACTGGCATGTGCAGCACGTGGCCAAGCCACCACAACCTATGCAGTGTGATCAGTTCATCTATTGAGGGTGGGTTATTTCTCCTGAATACCATTCGACGTACTTCAGCATTGCTGATCCGGTGTTCCCACCAGATTCGGGCAATACTCCGAAGACATCGATGGTCAAACACTGAAAGTCTTTTGACGTCCTCGGCGCGCAGCGGCTAGGTTTCTGATCCGTATAGTAATACGGAGCGCACCGCAGCATTGTAAACTCGACCCTTGACGAATAAGCTGATGTCACGCCTACGCCACAGGTGATGCAGTTTCACAAAAGCTGCTCTGGCCTTCCCAATTCATTGGTTTTCTCAAAAATAGCTTGCATATTTAGAAACCCTGGATAGCTCTGCTTCCCAAGCGATCGGTTGTTCTTGAGTTCCGTGGTTAAGCATGTCTCGAAAATTGCCTTTCCTTACTGTTCACACTCTCTGTATCGCTCGTCTTGAGAAGCTTCTATAGCATAACTCCTGGTGATGCTCCAAACTGCGGTAATTCCCTCAAAAGAAGCCTTTTACGGAGAACAGCTACCCCCCATAGAGTCATGGTCAGTTCTTCCGTCACCCATAACTTAGCGTCTTATCGCCGAACGGAAAAAAATAGATACTACGCTGCGCCCTTTGTAGATGGAAGAGTTCTGCACATGGAACTTTCGGATGTAGATTTCGTTTCTTCGCAGATGTCGATTTTTTTATCATTTCAGTTTTATTTTGTCGTCTATTTCATGCCTGTTGGTGTAAAAGTCTAATCTGTTGAATCGAACATTTGACAACATACTCCAATCCATTTGGTTGAAGTGGGTGTAACGATAAACAACATGCATGCAGGGTAATGAAAAGTGCAAATATCTTGCTCAAATTCCTGAAGATGCAGCTGCAGCAGATTGTCCATGCCTATTTACTGAGTACGTTACTCTCTGGAACTATTTTTGTCACTAGGTTTCCCTTTTCTCCTACAGCCTGGTCACGCGAAACACGCACTTCTGGGAGGTCCAAACATCACTATTCCAATTTCCGACGGCAAGCTAGCACTCGGAACGTGGCAGGGCATATGGTTGTGTGAGCACCGAAACTCTGCGTGTGAGTTTTTGGTGTGCAGTTGTCCTGGTGAATTTATCGAGTTGCGGTCCCGTCCACACCGAGCCTCCTTATTTGCACTTCACAGTTGTCTGTTCAATCGCCCGTCCGTAGGGTTTCTCGGTTTGATTTGAAGATTGACTTGTACTAAGGTATATGTTTTCATAGAAGCCTACAAGCGAGCGAACTCACTCTACGGTTACCACCACCGATCCAACTGCGCAATGATCATGTCTGCTCGTATGGTGACGAAATGTTTGCAAGTCAATTGCCAAGCCCGACGAACAGATCAACAGCCGACTGGTCAACACGCAATAGCACCATGTATGTCCGGGACAGCAGGACATATTCAATGTCCTCTTTTTTGAGAGCACTTCTGGACGACACCGATAAACTAAGGTCATTCATTCCTTTCTCGTAATGTTAGAGTAATGTATTTTCATAGAGGAAACTACTCACAAGGTTGCGGAAAACTCTTCGACAGCCCACGACCGATTTCGCCCTTCTTGGGGCTCATCAGGTAGGCGCATTCCCCTAGCTTCCATCAACCGTATGTTCTACTTGAACCCGAATTGGACTGATTGCGACAAATACATTAATTTGCAAATCACTTTGCTTTTCATGGGAGACATACTGCGATATCTCGAATATCGTACCAACTGAAGCATGAGGCGGCGTGTGTGCAGCACATTCAGTTGAAGAACACCATAAACGAGAGATTCACTTGAGTCTCCCGTGAAACCAAATTGATTTGCAAATGAGGGTATTTGTCGCTAAGAGTAATGTACTTTTGCACCCCTGAAGTACGAACAATCTTCCGGTAACCTAATGACGTCTGCCCTTGGGGCTACATACACAGGGTTCACAGTACGCACTCGTGGCGTAACGGTGGATACTACTGATGAGGCATGTGAGTAGTACGTCTCACATTCCGGATGCACACGGAGTTTTTCCACCAACATCCACAGAGAAATCAAAACCCCAGGAATCGTCAAAGAAACGCTTTCAGAACCACTGGCATCCATTGCTTCGCATTTTGTAATTGGAATCATTTAATTTGACAAGTAGATTACCCAGTGCCAAACAGCATTGAGGATCTAATGGCTACGTAGCCGAATGTTGTGTGCTTCGGTGCGCACGTTTTTGGAAGTACTTCCAGCCAGAGTAGGTTCACCTATCGACAAGTGTGATTCATGTCAGTTGTTCGGCCTGGATTGTGTTCGCGTGGCCTGGATCCCTTGTCAAAGGCAGTAAGGCAAAGTCTTTGTGAATGAATCAGTGCGCAACACGTGCACACACTGATGGTTAAGTTCTAAGGTGTTATTGTCACAGTCTTTCGTTGTAATTAGATGGACAGAAGAGACACCAAACCTGCGGATCTCTAGTCTATAGTTTTGGTCCGTGGTATACTAAACATCAGTCTCACCGTCTAACTTCGGCGTTTTGTCGCTTGTTTGCCTGTTCTCCATAGCATTATAAGGCGAACCATCCTTAAAGGAAAACCAGAAACTGGATGCAGTCACAGAACATTTCTAATCAGGAGTTTACACGTTGTTTCGTGAACTCTTACCTTTTTTCGGCATATGGCGGCCTCCACTGTTTACTAATTCAATGAATTCTTTTCCGCAGTTCTCCCCTTCGGAGTAATTTCGATTTGCTGAAATGCATCGTTCGCCTCAGTTATAAGGATTTATTGTCTTGTTGTGTTTTTTTAAAAAACAACGCTTTCCCCCCACCTAATCAACTCCAATGAAACAAACGTACTATCTGCCAGGATTCTACGCCTGGGAGCTTTTTGTTCGTAACTGATGAGGTGCTCCACTGTAAATCGATGCCACCCCCATGGTACAATAGGACCTACGCTGTTTTTTTAACTGTTGTTAACCTGATCCAAGAAACTGAGTCGAATTTCTTTATATTGCGAATTCACAGGCAATCGCTTTTTTCCATATTCTTTGCCTCCCACTTTATTTTAGCGTCACGAAGTGTTGTGGCCACTGTGCAAGGCTGCCCCTACGAGAACAAGTGAATAGTGCAAACACCAGTGAGAACAGGTTGCTATGCTAATTTGTGTCGTCTCTTGAACACTTCTTTGTTCCTCTCTTTGTCCCGCGATATTATGAAACATAAAACATGATGATGACAATGAATTTTTCCGTGGGGAGGAGAATGCCCTGTTGTCATCCATAGACAAACTTACGTCACACAGTGTTTCCAGGATCAAGTATAGCTCATCAGATGTGACGACATTCTGGTCTTCAGTGTGGCATTCTTCTTGAAACAAATCGTACTAGATGGTTTGGAAGAAAGCAGTGAATAAAAAATGCAAAACGTTGGGATACGTGTTCCAGGTGAGATGAAGTTCTACGAGGTCAATTGTGGGTTAATTAGGTCCTCAATAGCTCAATAGTTCGTTCCTTCTGGTGTACGCTGTCATCCCCATATCCCATATTGTTATGTCTGCAGATTCACCAACCTGTTGTATCTGACTGCTGACCCGCTCCAGTGCCTAATCCCGGGAAAAAGACTCACAGAAAGGAACACAACAGCTATATTCCTAACAAGCGAGTGCGAGAATACGACGGTCTTAAGCTAGTTATTGGAGGGACACTGTCTAACTTGGTCCAATGCTGACGCACGTGGTCTGACCTTGGTACAAGACTACGACGCGCTGCACATTGCGGATGCGTTGTCTGACCTTGATCAACGCTGACTCGCGCTGTCTGGGTTTGATACAAGCCTGTGAAGCGCTGTATATTGAGGGGGCGTTGTCTGTCTGGTCAACATCTAGCAGAGCTGAGGGTCTCAGTAGACTTCGGGCATTCAGTGGTTGCTTTCAGGAATCTGACCTTCCTGATGCATATCCCTGTTATGGAACACTCGGGCAGTCTTTAAATCCCGAATTCGCATACCTCAGTACAATAACTATCAGCTTAATTAGACCACGTTATGTGTGAAAGAATTTAACTCTTATTGAAGTCGCGTTACTACACTCAACTCTGAGTTATTTGAATCCAGCACCCAGAGAGGACGGGTTTTCATAATGGTCCCGCGTAACTGCGCACCCAAGGGATCGAATCCCTTTTCGAAGTGAACAACTTTTCCAAACTGCTTACCACAGAAGCCTTGCATGTGTCCTCAGGAGAGGACAACGCGGGGCTTCCTGACCGTCCATCAAGAATTTGTTGTGAAGTGACTCACAGGTGATACTTCGAGAATGGTCTAACGCAAACAACCCCCTAAACTGTGTAACATTCTGAACTCCTTGAAAATTGTTTGTACGAGCATTGTTAATAGTGATTCTTCATCAGCCTGCCTCCAAGAGAGAATAAACTACTCAGCACTACTGCATGTCACACCAGATCACTGGTTCAATTGTTTCTAACGTATCTAACGGGCTGTTAGTTTGGACGGATTCTCGTGACGTGGTTGCCAGTACAGCCTCACTGGCTTGTTTTGATGTCCTTCAAATGACGCTCGTCAGAATAGACACGACTGCCATGTCAGAACTAGCGTAAGGTTGCTGGAAATCCTTCAGCAACCTTATGAGTAGTGCATTATGAATATACATGTATCGCGATATCTCGATTATCGTAGCAACTGGAACATGAGGCGGCCTGGTGCAATACATTCAGTTACCTGGAAACATCACAAACGAGAGATTCAGCTGGGTTCCAGGTGAGTCCCTCGCCAAACCAAATTTGTTTGCAAATGGCTATATTTCTCTCGCTTAAGGTTGGTTATCATGTAGTGCCTTAGGTCTGAACGCCGTTAACACACATCGGGTGTCATTGAAAATAAAACGAGGTTTCCAGTTGTCCCTACTAAAGTTAATGACGTGTTTGCTAAGGCGGGAACAGTGGGTGAAACTGATGTTATTATCCACTGTGTGTTTGGCCGCGACGCCGCTGATGCATGGTATGCCATGGTCCCTAAGATTTGACAGCTATTTAATCTGTGTACCACTAATACGTTCCATGGAGCAAGGGAGATTAAACGGAGTAACTGTACCGTGATTGTCAAAACACGTGACCTGTTGTGACACCTTGCCGAGTCACCGGTTTCGACCAATGAGCTTTTTCGTTATCCGGGCAAAAGGGTGACGAATGAAGGGCCCATCTAGTCCATCATCAGGTGACATACTCTGTACAAAGTTTGTGTGTCGCATAGGTCAAATACAACCTACTGGGGGACCACTTACCAACATCTCCCAGGGAAGATTGTCGTCATTGGAGGATAATATACTATTGGTCAGATAGGACCGAAAGGACAATCACCTTTGCGTTGGGAAGGCAAATCTACTCACTCCGCCTTACGTGAAGCGGGTTTGGAACAATGGATCAGACCACAGTCTGCGGGAAAGTGGTATCAGAAAGACGCTGAGTATCCATGTATTCGTTGCGAGTGTGGTTTTAAAGCTTACCTAGCCGTACACCGACGATACAGTGTCACGGGTTGGCATTATATTTGCAAGCCCTATAGGATAACTTACGCAGTTGCAAAAGAATTCAAAAGTGCGGTGTGGCAAAAGAGGCCTAGCTACTTCTGTTTATTTCAAGTGAGCATTGTAGACTTCTATCAAGGACGACAGCTTGAGAGGAAGAACGAAGGAGTTTGCCGCTGGAGCTAGAGGACCTATTTTCCAAGCCGACAACAGGCGGTTGTATAAATTTCAACGGCCTAACGGACCTTAGCGGTGCGTTTCAAGGTAACCTTACAAATAGCATTCTCAATTAGCCAATTAGTCAACTAGTTATGGTATATGTGAGCCAGCAACCACACTGGTCCATTCGTCCTCATTGGGGTACAGGCGGTGGGTGGGTGGTAGGAGGGTGAAACACCGTGAAAGCGCTAAGAAAGGGATAATTCTCCTCTACCTTGTGACTTTTCTTCGACTACCGGGTTACACCGCCATGCTACTCGAATCCCAATTGTATTGGCACCCGCACCATTACTGAGAACACACATCTTTACCTACGTGGCAAGACATTGCTGATTCCGATGTATGCTGAACTATGGGTTCTTCTCTCGGGTCTTTCTAGCTATCTGGCTACCTGATCACAAGAAAACAATGTTCCTGGTTCCTGGTTTAACCAGGATTTTTTCCTGTAGGCGGAGTTTCAGTTACTGTTTACTGATACACTCTCTTGCACGGACTTCCCTGCCAATCCGATCGAATGACGCCTCATTGAGCGCTTTCTCGTCAGTCAACCGCAGCTTCAAAATCACGCTTGCAGGTGGTCGATACCGTGCCGATCAGTCTGGAGACCGTACTCCCTAACATACATTGGTCGCACCAACCGGAAAAAAGTCGAATGCGAAAACGCATCAATGACTGTCTGCCGGAATGAACTAATGACATCCATGGTACTCGCCTTTGGTTGTCTATTCACTACATGTAGACAACCAGTTGGTATACATGGATCCTTGTTCTTCGTGGTATGTTAGGGAACGCAGTCCCGTTCCACAGACCACTTAGACCTATACCAGCTATGGAGGGAATGGTAGTTTTCCGAAAATATATTTTTATAAATTGTCACAGAATACACAAGTATGTAAGAACAATAGAAATGTCCAAACGAAACTCTTCTCTCCCAAATTCTTTGTATGTCGTCTCTACCATATTTGTCGCTTTGTGGTCAAACGTCAATAACGCCACCTCTTAATATCAGCCCCTCCCTTAGCTGCATTACTTTTTAGCGGTGAACAGTCTTCAACTGAACTGCCCGCTGTAAGTCTATATTTATGATACTGTCCCCTCGATCCTACTGGATTACGACCATCGATTGTCGGCCGACTTCGTCTTACCCTGAGGTTATCGATTCCTTCAGAGGAAGGGTTGATCTCGTTCGTATGGAATCCCTTCGTACCTGGATTGTGCACATTTATTTGGTCCTCCTGCTCATCGGCTTCTTGAACAAAATGCTCTTCATTCTGTGGATAATGAACTTCTCCATCATCTTCGATCGGACTTCCATCTGCAAGGAGCTCCTCGCCAGACTGTATGTCGTACGGTGGTGGAAACTCGTCACCCACATCCTCTTGGTCAATTTCTTCTTCAGGTTGTGGACTGTCCCCGGTAGCATCTCTGGTTTCTTCATCCGCCCGCCCTTCACCGTTTTCTTCTTCTTCCTCACCGCCTTCCATAGCCATTTCAGCCAAAAGTCTGTCTATCTCCTCGTCTTCCGCGGCACCTTCAATAGGTTCGTCTTCAAAAGAACGAAATGGATTGGCTTCCTCCAGTGTACGCAAACTCCAACCGGTAGGGCACACTGCCTCGAAAGCGAACCGCATTGCCTCATAGTCGCTGGCTGTCTCCGGCAAGACATCCTTAGCTGTTGTGCTTTTTATCTGGTGATGTCTGGCCAGTGTGCGGTAAACTGCTTGGGCGTGTATATCTAAATCCTCAGGTAATTCTCGAAGCTCCCTATCCCGGAACCGTGATTTGGCTTTCCCTCTTTCTTTCCTATAAAACAGAATTGATAAGGTCCAATGGAGACAACTTTTGACGAAGCGTATTCCAACCACCATTAGTAGGTAATAAGCAAAGAATAACATGAATGGACTAAGCGTAATGTAGAGTTTGTGTTCCGTGACCTTAACTTTCAGGTATCCGATTGGATTACGTAGGAAGTCCTGTCCAAGGCCAATCGGCTGCCCTAAAAGGTCGTAATCATACACGCGTAAATAGGCATCGTAATCTGCGAAGGTTGGGTCTATGATGATGTCATCCGACGTGTAAGACGACATGGCCACGAGGAATGAATGACCTACTGGAATTTGAATATCCTGTTCCAAAACGATCGATGATGGGGTCATCGCAGAAACGTAGAATATACATGGCATTTAGTAGGTAACATGCTAATCCAGGAGTAGGAGAGAATGAATCCGTTGTAAGTTGTATGAATTAAGTAAATGATCCCTGGCGTTTCCCCAAGTTCAAAATGGAAATCTAATAGGTTCGTTTGTTCTCGTCGCTTCGGCTTCAATTGTGCCCGAAATGTGAGTTTTTATAAACCCGTGAGATTCTCTTTGGCCGGAGTTTTTAATCTTCCTAAAAATATGATGGACCTCGATACAATGTATCTTAGCGCATCCATCTAACTAATTGAGGTGGACAAGAATCGCTTTGCGAACTGTTTATTTGATCTGCAAAAGCTTCGCTATGATTGTTGGTATCCGACACGGGTGTTCACTCTCTCCATTTTTGCCTAATCTCATCATTGATGTGGTAGTGAGATATAATCTAGAGAATCTCCAAAAGCCCGGTGTTTCGATCTTTCCGACCAAGAATCATGTCGACCTGCAATATGCAGATGACACTGTTCCAATTTTTTATGCGGAGCAGAAGGCGGAAGCATCACTAGAATACCTAACAAAATCCTTTCAGTCAATCGACTTATGTTTCACAAAGTCATGTTGCGGGGCGTACAGTCTTTGAACATGTCACTAAAAATTCAAGGAGATGCAAAACACCATATTTATCTCGAAGGCCGCGTTAGCTCTGACGGTAATGTCATAGACGAAGTCAGCGCACGAGTCCTAGAGGTCAGAGTTGTGTTTGCCAATTTTCATCATTTATAACGTTAAAAGGCATACCACTGGGTCTCGAAGAAGGCGCGTGCTGCGGATCACTTCGGGTGGAGGAGGAAGAACGATTAAGTAAGAGGAATTGAGTTTCCTTCTGAGAAGTCGTTACCCGAAGAGCCAATCGACACGTGGGCTGAAGGACGAGTGATCTGTATCCTGTCCGAATGCGGACCAATCACATCGCTGCTTAGTCTCTCGTGGTCGGACGGTCAGTTAGCCGGGAGGTCGCGATTTCTAGACTCTTTGTAGTTTCGTGAGATGCGTACTGGTGAGGATTCCCAGTAAGGATGAAATCGCTGCGCAGTGCTTATCAGCTTTCCAGCTTAGATTGGCCTCAGTTGTCGTTCGAAATCTCAATTGGAAATCCCCAAATCTCTTCATGCGATCGACAAAGTCGATCAAAAGAAAGAACACAACTTTACTTATTGAGGTAAAGGCGAATCTGAAGTTGATCGATTCGTGTGAGAATATCCAGAGTTTGAAGTCAATATTGTAGATATGGAATTTTGGGATACGGCTAATTGGTGCATGGTTTCTCAAGACAAGCCCGATATCGATTGTGTTTCGTTCCTACGTTTATAGACATCTCACCTACGATTTCTGTGAGATCATTCCGAATGGATGCGCTACGGCCCTAAGGGCAGAGATCAATTTGGTTCCAACAAGACGGATGCGCTTTGTGTTCGCTACCTTTCAGTAAGATAGTTAACTCTGTCAGAACATGGGGCTCTTTTGCCTGGCAGATGTAGGTTCTACATCGCTTTACACACCCGTTACCGGTTTGCAATAATTTTGCAGATGTTGTCGCACATACACAATGAACCCCTTGCTCCACGAACTTACTTCAACCTGCAGTGCTCGCATGACAAGCCCCGGCATATCTAAACGCCAGCTTTTCGATAGAACAGCCCAGGGATTTGCGTTTGCCGTAGGCTTCCGTCGACTGGTATCAACACAATAAGCAGGAGATTGCTTTGATTGTTGATTTCGACAGCAGTGGTCACCAATACTTCAATCACCGTGCAGGAACAGTTATGATGGTGTCTGAAGATCAAACGTATTATGACGGATGGTGGTAGACCAAACATTCAGTTGATGAAATGTCCCATTTTCTGTAATGAAAAAGTAACAATATGACCCCGGAATGAACGTCACTCTACAACCAAACCAGTGTTATGTGAAGTAGAACATACTGTGCCCATATCCTCCTGCTTATTCCTTACGGGATTATCATAGCCTTCATCAAGCATCGTCCAATGACCCTTGAAGTTCAGTTTTCTATGGATTAACTGAGCTCGAGATAGCTCAGTAGTTAAAGAGTCAACCTACTGACCGGAATATTCGTAGTTCAAACCCGAACTCAGCTTCTTGACTTCTCCTGTCTAGGATTGGGCAGTCTAGTAGTATCGTCATCATCGTCGGCAGCATGACATCAGTGTTCAACACCGATGCTTCACTGCCGTACAACCATGATTTAGTTGAAAGCCTTATTGTAAAGAAAAGAATAAAGGTGGTTGGGGAAGAGACTTGGTGCTAGCTTACTACAATCAATCTGAGGAGCCTACACCTCCCAGCCCTTATGCTTCCTTCGGGTGGCATGGCTACTCGGTACCGAAAGGGTGTTAGGGCTCAACGATTATTATTATATTAATATTATTACTATTGTTAATTTGTCAGCTTTCACACTTGGCTGCCAACCGATGTCAGTGGCGATCTTGTTGTCAGTTTCTATCCAGATTGCCTGAATGAGTGTTTGGAGGTGTAGGCACCTCGGAATGATTGTAGTAAGACAGCAATAAGTCCCCTCCCCATCCATCTTTATTCTTTTTCTTCACAATAAGGCTTTCAAATAAATCATGGTTGTACGGCAGCGAAGCATCGGTGTTGAACACTGATGTCATGCTGTCGATGATGATGATGATGACTCAGCCTTCTAGGTATCTGGCTTTTAACATCTTGTACTCGACTGGCAATGATGTCATGCTGTCAAGTTATCTCTCCACCCTATCAAAAGCTGGCTGGTCCAAATCGTGATTTCGGTCGTGCTTAAGGGATGGTTGGATCGAGAGAAAAGAAGGCTGCTAGTTCCCTTTGATGTTTGTTATGCTGATCGCATAGTTGTCCAACGGGAGAGCAGCTCAAAAACGACAAGGCTTTATATGATAGATCGTTGTGTCATGACAGAGTTACACGTCTTGCGAGAAAGCGAAAGTCTCCGAAATGAAGGCGAGGAGGATGCACAAAGCAGAACATTCTTATCGGCTCGGTTTTGTCCGGTGTCAGTAAATCTAGTGATGTACCAGCGATAGAAACAACTTCAATTTGTATCAATCTGACGTCTAAACCTTTCACTTACATGGCTCATGGAAACATAAAGAAGAACTTGTGATAGTTTTTTTCTTGAGTAGCTTAAGGAAAACCGAGAAATGCCTAACAGCGCAAGTCCCTACTCTCTATATTTCTTTGCGTTGCTCCGTAGCCTACACAGTCTATCTTTAAGTTAAAAAAAATCGTTCAGCTGTAGCACCCTTTCGGTGCCTAGCTGCCATGCCACCCAAAGGAAGCACGAGGGCTGGGATACTGTCAGGTTGCCCAAGCCTAGACAGGGGAAGTCGAGAGGCAGAGGTCGCGTTCGAACCGCGGACCTTCCGGTCAGTAAATTCGCGCTCCAACCACTTGAGCCATCTCGCCCCTGTTTAAGCTAACATTCACACGGTACTTGACTATGTGGCCTACTGTGTCCCAGCGCCACCAGATGGCTGATCCGATCTTGTAATTCACTGAATGTATCTATACACCACTTGTTCATGTGTGGAGTGACACACACACCTGTGAAAGGGGCATGAAGTACATAATCTAACCTCACTATTTGTTGATTCGATAAACATTGGAAAAACACACTGCAGGGTGTAACAGGGTAGTTTTCGTTCAACTGGATCACCCAAACAATCGCAGCCGGAATGCTCATGGCATTCAATTACTTTGAGTAGAGTTACAAAAACTTCTTCTCATGTTTGATCGTCATTTGCTGTTTCAGATTTGAACCTGAGATAACTCAATGGCTAAGGCACAAAGCTGCTGACCAGTATGACCCCGGCATCTCGAAAGCTCTGGTCTATATCTGGATCGACTGGCGGTAGCCTATCCATCGGGCATCCTTCGAGTTCAGCTCTGTGCCGAAAGTGTGCTGTTTCGGACTTAAACTGAAGAGTTTCTCAACCCAAACAGTGAATCAGCTTGTGCAATCAACTTCAACGTGCGTTGCATTCGAAACTCTTTTCATTTCCATGTTGGACCCAGTGGGCTACTCAAATAATTTCGCGCTTATCAGGTACAAATTTATGTTGGAGTGCTATCAACAGCATAGACAAGAATCCACCAGTATTGGGAAGTGGTGCTCAACCATCATCAAACTCTTGAGAAGGCGAAAAATCAGGTACAAATTTATGTTGGAGTGCTATCAACAGCATAGACAAGAATCCACCAGTATTGGGAAGTGGTGCTCAACCATCATCAAACTCTTGAGAAGGCGAAAAGGAATGGGCGGAGTGGGGACTTATTCTAAAAATCACTGTCTCCAGGACCCGGTTGTTTACACCATTGAAACAAACAGTTGAGTATTGTGTTGCGGCATGCCGCCATCGGTGGGATTGATCCAGCTCTGCTCGATATAAGTCCGGCGCACCAAGGGACACAATATAGCTAGGCAGTCCGCCCAAGATATGCCAGAAATCTTGGACCTGGGGTCATTTATTTGCCATGTTCTGTGCGTGAAAACAAGTTACAAGGATGCCTTTATTGAATAGATTGTATCCAATCGATATCCTCATGTAAACCTTTCTACATCATGCTCGGAGATGAACGAACGTTTTCGCATCCAAATTCACCGAGATCCCAGGAGTATATTTCGCCGCGAGCGGCACTCATCGAAAGAGTTACCATAAGCGAATGCGTGGAGAAGTCTTTAGCCGGATGATAATTTTACCTTGTGATAGTGGTTGCTAATTTTTAAAACAATCAGTTTTTAAACCATAAACAGAAGTCTAGTGGTCCTATTTTCATTCTGCGCGATACATTAATGGTGCCCAAACCACCCACTCACCTATCTGATGTACAGGTTCTGGTCAACTTCGGAGTACTGCCTGAGTCCGGTGGGAACACTGGATTAGTAATGCCAAAATGCGTCGAATGGTTTTCGGTAGAGATCGCTTGCTTACGATCGACGAACTTACCACATTCTACAGATTACGTTGGATTGTTCACGTGCTCTGTATGACGATGAACCGAATTCCTCGAATGGTGCATTACGCACAATCACGCGAAGGGTGAAAACGAACCAATGGAGGTCAAACAATGATTTTGGGAGCAATGTGCTAAAGCCATTGCCAGCAAACTCGGCTGTGCAGGTCATTAACTTCGCCCTCGATGAGGACTCTGAGACGGGACATATCAATGGTCAGAGACGTTATCATACATGGCCCAGTCGCACCCTCAATGACGCTTGCGTATCCAAGCTATTGCCTTCAATGCATTGCTTCCTTCCCAATCCCCCCCCCCCGAACAAAAAGTTCACTGACAGCCCTGTATTTACTCAGCACTTATATCAGCTCCCGCCTCCCATACGCAGCCATCTACCCCACCCACCCCCTAATCAATGGCGAAAGAAAGTGGCAGCTATCACCATTGCACGACATGTACGCGGTTTTCACATCTTGTGATGATGACTTTAAGTGTCTAAAAAACTGTAGCTCTGGGTCAACAAACCAAAAGTCACAAAAATTTACCTGTGACGCTGATGTATATTTGCCTTGGCTTGTCTACATATATACAGTGTTGTAATTGTGTTCAGACGATTTGGTAGGTTGTTCTTTGATTTCTTGCTACGGAACATCCAGCGAAATTAGCGGAATCAGCTCTTTTCTTCATTCATTCTTTTGGACTTTCTGTGACCTTTTTTGCCTTTTCGTTTTTTGCGACCATCTATACCTGCCATTCGACGTAGTTCTTCCATCAACACGTCCTCGTTTTCCTGTGAATGAACCGAAGAGCCGGATACTTCCAAAGAGTGAGGGTCACTAGAAGCTTTACGGAAGTATACATTGGGTCGATGTTTGTCATCGATTGGCAGCGCTGCCTGATCAATATTGAGTTTTTCAGCCAAGTGAGCTGGGATAGTGCCGCTAGGGTAGAAGCATTTTCCTGGACCAAGACTACGCTCCAAAGCCTCATGAGTCGGTTCCCAAACCGGTCTGAAAAACTCTGTATCGGTAGCCTCAAGACTTTCCAGCCTCGAGAGTTTCTGCTCATGAGGTGATGATGTCGACGAAGCCCTACTAGGTAAAACGGGGGTCTTGTTTACTGGAGCTTGTTCCATTGCCTCTTGAAGGCGACGTTTATATTCTAGCAACCATCCGGTCAATTCTAGCCTATCTCCTGGGCCTCGTGAAGACGATTCTAACGAAGATATCTTCTCTTTCGTCTTGGATATCAATGGTGGATATTCCACAGACACGGGTCGCATTTTTGTTTGTTCCGGAATGAGCGGCATCGATTCAAGTGAATCGGATTTTGACAGTGTCCCTTCTAAATTTGGTGAAGATGGTTCTGACGAAGGCGTCCCTTCTTCTTTCGTTTTGCATATCCACGGTTCACATTTCGTGCAAACGGGTTGCTCGTCTGTTTGTTCTGGAATGATCTTTGTTGACTCAACTGAATCGGTTTGTGATGACCTAAAACTCAGTCCACTTGCTTTCGCGGTAAGTGGACTACACACAAATATATATCGAAGCATTTCATATTCTTCACCAGTTATTGGGATCGGGATTTTACGAGCTCCCTCAAATACTCGCCACAAACCTGTGTAGGCTTGAATCGCAACACGAGTATATTGGTCAGTAAAATTATCTTGTTTTAATAAAGATTTGTTTGACTGTTCCTTTTTCCGAATTTTGTTTCGCTGTTTTGAGACCGTTTGTAAGATCATTAGAGATGTCCAACATTCTCCAAACCATCTTATTATACATGGAATCAAAAGGAAGAGTGCGAAAAAGAGCAGAGTGCTAAGGAATATTTCCACCTGATAGGATTCGAGAAACTGTCGCATTGAACCAAGATGATTTTGTAACCGTCTTATTCTGTTGGACGTGGGTTTTCCAACCAGGTCGTAGTCATAGTCCTCGCTAAAATGAGCCTCATCTCGATAGGAAGGATCGATGATCAATCGAGAGTCACTCTGCATTACTAAATTCACGCTCAGTTGATATGCAGTATCGTCGTCGGACTGGCCAGATGGCAGATGACCTTGAACTGACATTATTGATTTATCGACCGCTTAGTCAGTCAGTCAGCCAGTCACTATTAGAGTATAATGAATGCGAGTAGTACTTCCGACTTATAACTTCAGTCAGTGTTGTTATCGACCGCTTAGTCAGTCAGTCAGCCAGTTACTATTAGAATATAATGAATGCGAGCAGTGCTTCCGATTTATAACTTCAGTCAGTGTCGTCCATAGGTAAACCAACCTTTGGTTACTTTGCTGGCCTGGTTTTTTAGTTGCAAAGGTTCAACTGACAATCAAGATGACGTTACCACTACTTTTTTTTTGAAGCAAGGCAAAACCAGCCTGTAGGTGTACAAACCGAGACGTTGGCATTGAACTTAACAATAAAATGAGCTTACCCATATTCCACATCACTAGACCTTAGAGTGGGTACTACCTAGACTGCTCGACATGAAGCAGCAAACTGTGCCTGCCAGTTGGCCGCCTAATGGTTGAAGAACATCATAAACGAGAGATTCACTTGAGTCTCCCGTGAAAACCAAATTGATTTGCAAATGAGTGTATTTGCCGCAATCAGTCCAATTTGGGTTCAAGTAGAACATAAGGTTGACGAAAACTCGGGGACTGTGCCTACCTGATGAGCCCCAAGAAGGGCGAAACCGGTCATGGGTTGTCGAAGAGTTTTCAGCAACTTTGCGAGTAGTTTCCTTCATGAAAATCTACACTGTGTAAGGCTGTCAAATAAGTCAAATAGATTATCAAGCATACGGAGGGCGATAAATAGTTTATAGAGTGAATAATTCTGTATTAATCCTCGTGTCAGTCTCAAGGTATGAAACAAGGCGAAAAGCCTTTATCTGCCACCAACAGATTGTCAAACAGTAGACCGGTGTGAGCGCCGTCGTCATCTTCGTCAGCTGTAGGCTGTCCTAATCTACACATCAATTTCAACTTATCATATGGGTTGTGCTCATTAGTTTGGGAGTTTCTAGGCTTATTAGGACTTCGCGTTCACATTATATCGTTTACACAGTCTTCCTTCCGTCCTGGCACAATTATTTTGACGAATCTGTGCCAAAGATGAGAAGCACTGAACTCGGGTTTCGATCTCATTGGATATCATCAGCAGTGCGTATCCCTGAACTTGCCGGGGTTTGAACTCCGGGCATTTGACATACGATGGTTTTCAGTGGGGAAAACAGATGTTAATTGATTCTATTGATTCACACCAAAAGTTGCGTTGGTTACGCCATACATTGCGTGTGCCGGACCATTTTTTGTCGAAGAGAGTGCTGTTTTCCATGCCCAATTCAGAGAGGTGGTCAACCCTCGACTTGGAAGAGGGGTACGAAGGGCTTGGTAAACAATCGTTAGTTTTTAATTTTGGTTACGAGTACAGCTGGTCACAGTCCTTGAGTTCCAGCAGCCAGCAGCTCCAAATATTACATCAGCAGAGCGAAGAGCTTTAAAACCCTAAAAAGTAGACAACGTAGCGATTACAAAGGCTGATAAGGGTAAGGACGCCTCTGTCTACAGAAGGTCAAGCATCACTTAGCTGAGGGTCCTTCTTGGCAGATCGATAATGCGAATATTACATCAATAATGAATACGAGTAAAGCTGAAGTTGGCGGACATTTGCGGTCCCACTTAGCGCAAGGTAATTGGTATCGATTGTACCCCAGAAGTGCAATCCAACCACAGCTTCGTGGTCTACCAAACATCCATAAACCAGATGTCCCGGGGAGACCAATAGTAGACGAAATAGGTTCCCTATCGCATAAGCGACCAGATTCTTGGCCGGTATTTTCAAACCCCCTCACCGGGAAATCTAGTACTTATATTGAGAATTCGTGTGACTTTTCCAACAAAGTAGAGGGGGTCACCGTTGAACCAGATGACATCCTTGTAAGTTTCGACGTAAATTCGTTATATACAAATGTGCCAAAAGGGGACTCTTTAGAAATAGCTAGGCGACTGCTACTAGCAGACACCACCCGTTCGGAAAGGACACAGCTTACGTGGATGAAATAGTGGAAGGCATAAAAGCATGCCTGAATCTCAACCACTTCGTTTTCGACTCCGTGGGTTTACACTCAAGAACAAGGTCTAGCAATGGGATCTCCAATAGCCCCGGTTTTGGCAAATATATTTATGGAAGAATTTGAACAGAAATCTCTAGGCGGATTCCCACACCCACCCAAGGTGTTCTGGCGTTATGTGGATGATACGTTCGTCGTGATGAAACGAAACAAGGTTAGTGAGTTTTAAAACTATCTGAATGAGCTGAGTCCACACATCAAATTTAGTATGGGGATAGAGTCAACCTTGGGTACATTGGCCTTTTTAGACTGCATGACACACAAGGTCGGGGGAAAACTAAAGACCACAGTATACGAGAAGCCAATTGACACGGGCAGTTTTGGACTACTCATCTGCCCAGTCGGTATCCGCTAGTATTGCCTCATCAATCTTTAGGCGTGTAAGGGCCCTATGCACAGAAGAAGTTCATCTGACAGCGGCCCAAATTTAAGTAAAGAACAAACTTCGGGGTAGTGGATATCTAACTAGATTGATTAGGTATCAATTACGAAAGGTGCTGGTACCGGTGGCGAAACCCAAAAGAGAATGGCTTGGGACGGCTGTTATTCCATATAAACCAGGGACATCGGAGATGATGCGAAGGATTCTAAACACGGCCAACATAAGAGTAGGCTTCCAGTGGGGGAACACTCTGCGCTCTGCACTGGTGCAGTTGAAGGATCACCTCCCGGGAAACAGAGACTCTGTCTACAAAATCAAGTGTAACGACTGCACTAAGGTTTATATAGGACAGACGGCCAGGGAACTTCACACCACAATCGGAGAGCATAAGAGGAAAATAAACAGGCCACCGAGAAACGCAGATGAATATGGAGCGTTACTAAAAGACTCGGCAATTGCAGAATATGCACTGGACATGGGGCACAAAATAGATTTAGAAAATGTAGAGGTTTTGAGGCGAGGACTACGGTCCACATCACAGAGGCTGATGGCCTAGGCGGTAGAAATCGCCAAGCATCCCAGCGTTAACAGAATAGAACGCGTGGAACTGGCAAGCGTGTGGAGAATGCTCTTGGATCAGTCGAGCTGACACGTGTTGGTGGGTGGTCATCAGAAGGAGGGGAAGTCATCATCTGAATTCCACTTGACCTAACCCCCACCCCAAATAAATTGTCGCAGCACTCACAAGCCCATGAAGACCAAGGGAAACCTACCAGTTGCACCCGAGGTGAATAATCAACTGAAGCACCCAGAAGTGGAAGATTAAGGAACAAGAGCCGATCGGAACTAATTTAAGACTCCTCCAACCCATCAATTCAAGATTTTGGCAACCACACCAACCGACAAGAGCCATTAATTGACACTCATCACTGACCTAGTGTGATAATCTGAAGAGGACTTCCTGGTTGGTGCCCCGTCTGCCTTATAACCTGACCAACTTGGTGACATGCTCACTTGGCCGGCTGAAGCTTTTATGTCAAATGCGAAACGTTGCCCAAATAAAAAACTACTGATTGTTTACTAAGCCCTTCTGAAACGATGACTTCTAAATCGGTTCCAAACTTTTTTTAATTGATTGAGATTACGGAACGTTTGGGTGCTGTTGATGTTACTCGCCTTCCAGAATGGGGACCGCGTGATCTCCACTGCGCCTGGCTGTAGACGCTGCCAGATATGACTGCTAATCGATATCAATGACATTCTTGTTGTCCGTTTCTATCCAGATTGCCTGATTGAATGTCTGGAGGTGTAGACACCTCGGAATGATTGTAGTAAGCTAGCACTAAGCCCTTTTTCCATCCATCTCCATTCTTTTCTTCACAATAAGGCTTTCAAATAAACCATGTTTTGCGACAGCGAAGCATCTGTGTTGAACCCTGATGTCATAATGACGATGGTGAGCCTGTAAATTGCCAAACGTTTTGTCCGCAGCTTAAGCGGCCCCGGAAAGGGACTTTGCAGGAACGCGTAGTCGGAATCAACGCAAGTATTGCAACGCGAGTGGCACGCATTTATCGAGCTGCTCCATCAGTAACTGATGGCGATCAATGGCAACCAATTCCTGTTCGTGGCTGGTTGGACGCCATATGGCCAGACGGATTCGGATATTTTGGAAATCAGTACTGCACTGAAAGCAGTCTTTTGTCAGCACATAGCTGAGGTAGTCGTTCACCGTTTTCAGCACATATCGATTCCAATCCAAACCGGCCACTTAAATGAGTCTAAGATGCACTAGTTTTGCCCACTTGTCAGTTCAGATCACTGGCGATCACAACGAGCTTTCATTTTGCCAGAACTATGTAACCTTCACGTACGCATTGAATTCCGTTTATTACTCACTTGTACCGTAACAACGTTTCAACTTGACGATACACAAAGTACGAGCACACGCTGAACATGCACGTATGCGCAATGCGAAATATCCACATTTCGTTCACATTGTTATTTTAATGAAAACCTCAAATAAGTGTGGGAATGAATCCTAGTGGTAATATTACGATTGATATGACGCGCAGGAGAACCGGAAGTCACGCCAAAATTATCAATGGATCCGTCATATTGTTCTTCTAGTTTTGTATTGATAGAAAGACTTCACGGTGAAAAACACTTTGTTATGCCTGAAAAAAGGCCAAAACAAAACTGGAGCAATAAAGCATCCATTTTTTTAACCCCATGCTAATGTTGAAATCTGAAGACTCAGTCCCACTAGCTCAAACATTCCGCTTCATTCCAAAGTGAGCTCGAAATAGATCAGTGGCTGAGGCGCAAACTTACAAACCGGATGGTTTGTGGTTCGAAAGCAACCCCGGAATATCGACTGCTCCTGTTGAGGATCGAGCAACTTGGCTTCCCCGGGGGGGGGTCGGGGCTCATAGAAGTTAAACAGCGAAAGGGTGTTATAGCTGAACGAATACTATTACCGTTGTTGTTGTTCAAAGTGAAAAGACGTGATACGACTGGCAAATGTGTTTGGGTAGGCCATCTCCGAAGAAAGACATTTATCGAATAAAAGACAGTTGTGAAGTTACCGCCTAATACATGTGACGGTTGATTACGTTCTCCATATTTTTATTGTATTTGTATCACTGGGAAGTTTGAAACAGTGGTACAACGTCTCACCCAGAATCCACAGTTTCTTTGGAGTGACTTCCCCGGAATTTGCGCACGCATATAGTTCGCGCCAGGAACAGAATCCACAGTTCCTTTGGAGTGACTTCCTCGGAATTTCCGCACGCATATAATTCGCGCCAGGAAGAGGGCAGATCTGGTCGTTTCCAGACTTGATGGGAGCGAATTTCGTCCACTGCGATTTCATGATTCGATGGTGCAGCAACATTGGTCTGGTGGTATAAAATCCTAATCAATATGCACGATGTTTCTCCCTATAAATAGCGGTTTTGTCTGTGGCAATGAGACTGACACCACTAGTGTAATACAACCAACGCACGCGAAGATGATAGTGTGGAATGATTGCCCCCCATCGTTCGGATTTGGACCTACTGACCTAACTAGGCATGGTGTTCGTGCTAGGATGGAACTAGCTGGGGGATCTCATCTATGGTGCTCCAAAAGTCAGTCTGGACAGTAAACACTGTTTTTATCACTACGCGACTGCCGGAATTTCGGAAAGGTCAATTCGCACACTTATGGAACAAAATATACCGAGTTTGTACTTAGCACAGACGTAAAACAAACTAGCATTCGCACGCCCAGTCTGTTCACTCTATAGCTGAGCACAATTTTAGCGTAACAAACCCGAAGAAATCCTGTTAGGCTTGAAACACACTTTTCAGCACAACTCAACCGGCCAGAAGTCGTTGATTTGAGCTACATGTGCCATCTTTCCCAGCTTGGCTGAGCTTGGCAAAACGAGGATGCAACACGATTGGATGACCTGCGCGCGCAACTCTTCAAGCTGAGAAGACCGAGGCTTCAGAACAAGCCTTTCCGCCCACTTTGCGGAATTTTGGAAATGGAAAACATTTCACAAGGCGCAGAGGTAATTCTTGTGGAAGATGGCTAACTACCACAATGTCAGCCTGTATCCGAATCAGGCAAAATTATTGTTTTCATCCGGTCCAATGGACTGGTTGCTGACATTCTGGGGGAAAGTGTTCCAGAAGAGGATTATGGATTTCAAGGTGATCAATATATTATTGATCCGCACGGATACGCACCTGGGCAACTCTCATGAGTGGGTTTTTAATCTGGACCCTTATGTAGCATAGCTATGTTGTTTACCCAGCACTGTCCATTCTCTATTTAAGAACCGTCCGCGCTTAGTCATTCCGCGACTGTGATGTTAGTATATTAGTCCCGTCGTCGAAACATTGCTGCACGAGTCCTTTGTTGCTTATGAACCACCGCGCCGTAATCCTGTAGTTTTGTTTTACTGGTGACCTCAGTCTCAGTGCTAGAAACAACAGTGCTATCCATCCACAGGAATGTCGTAAATCCTGACTGTGAAGTTCTCGTGCCAGATAATAAATTCTATTTAGTTGTGCGTAGTTAATGGATTGGTAAAATTCACGTTCATACTACTCTGGTTTGAATAGCTCTCCTGTCCTGATGCGCTTTTTCTGATCAGTCAACACCACACGGACAAAGTACTGGTCTGGAGTTTCGCCCATATTAGAGTTCATAAGCAATGCATATCCTTAAACTTGCGGGGTTTGAACTCCAAACATCTCGCACGCGAGGTGAGCATGTCAGCACTACTCCATCAGCGCACACTGACGCACCTGGCTTACAACGTCTGAAAAGGTGACGGGGTTTACGCAAAATGTCGGAGTCAGACCTGTCTTAGCTTACTGAGACCTTAAGACAGCTACTTCTGTGACAGTGCTTTAAATGAATTTTCGTGCCCGCGACATGTGCGCCTATGCCACCGCACACAAGATCCATCCCTAGTATAAGAAAGAGTAAGCAGAATTGGAAGATTCCCGTGGGCAGTAAAATGGCTGATAAGATTGTAAAATCATACCCCGAAGGTTGTTCTGAGTATTCCAAGTACTCCAGGCTTTTCTTTACCACCAGAATGCGAAAACGTAGTCATCTTGAAATCTCACCAAATATATTCTCGTGTACGTCATAAAAGGGAACAGAGATAAATCACGTGCTAATTGATGGCTAGTGATTTCGGACCATTTAAAGCTGCGCGATCGATTTTCTGTATTCTACAACAAACCGAATGTTAGTCGCATTCAGCTTCATTTTCTTCAACAGTACCCAAGTCGAAATTAGGCTAGTGCGCACGTTAATATCGACACAATCAGAAGTACACCAACGGAATTCATTGGGTTTGAAGCTCAACGTGTCCTTGTGATATCCTGTAAGACATCAATATTTTTGGCTCCTACATGTAAAGCGAGGAACAGAGAAAATTGGTAGAGGACAAGAAGGACACTGATATTTCTGGGAATATTTCACAGATCAAATTCAGTCCATTTCACTCAAGGTTGACTTTTAAAGTTCAATGTAACACCTCTATCTCATAAAAGAGTCATATTGGCTTGACTAAGCTGGATGAGGAAGTTCTCTTGTTTTAAGACGCTAAATGTATTGCGGTGTGTGGGGCTTATTAGCGCGAATCACTGTCCTACGATCGCAAGAGAGAAATTGAGGCGATAAACCAAACGGCTTCTGATGCTTGCGACAAGAAAGGACAGTTCAAGCGACCTAGACCATTTGATATGGACATCTCCATTGGATTTCCCCATTCCTGTGGAGATGTGGCGATTCCAATGCAGGTAGTGCAGAGGAAATTTGCTTTTCACAGAGACCTGTGGTTGGCTAATGAAAGCAGGCAATCTTTTGCAACGTTTTTTGACGAAAACAGAAATGTTGCAGTTTATCAGAACAGTTCTTGGGTAGAACAGTTGGTCCATTCTATACTGAATACCGAACCTCGTTGAACTCTACAAGAATCATCGCACTGCACTTCTCACAAAACAACATAGTTCTGAGCAACCTCTCAACTGTGTCATTTCAAGAGGTCGTATTGGTCGAATGGGAAATTCAGCTTCTACTTTGCAGAGGAACGTGGACGATTCTTGAAAAAAAAACATTTTACTTCGTCTGTTGACATGTGAGCCATCGACACGCCCAACACCTGCTTTATGAGAAAGTGCAGGCATTTCTCTTCGACTAAAGTGATTGCAATAAACATTATTATACTTCTTTCGGACTGGCCGTGCTCGAGGTAGTCCAGTGTCGGATTGTCCTTGGTTCGAACCCAACCTCGTCATCTTGACTTGTGCTGCCTGAGAGTATCTCAGCCCTCGTACTTACTTCGGATGGAGTGACAGCTAGGCGTCAAAAGGCTGTCATAGCTGATCGATTATTATTATGATATCTGAAAACCAGTGACCAACCCGGTTGCCGGCCTGATACCAACAGATTGTACAATGTGACTAGTCGAATGACCCGAACTCCACTAACCTAGTCAAATCAAACGGGGTGAGATCTAGTGGATCCTACAATTACCCCCATGGTTACGCTGTCCAATTTCTCTGATGCTTATAACCTTATGTGCTTCGGAGATTGAGGACGTAAGAATACGGGAGGACCGACAGGAGGATAATGACGTCCTACCTTCGACAGATCCATCATTCTAACTTTGCCAAGCAGTTTAGCAAAATGCGCCTTTATCATATAGAAGAAACGCCAAAACTAATGATGTGGTTCATCATCATCGTGATCATCATCATCAGCTGTAAGAAACCGTGTACTTGTCGTACAGTGGTTGTAGCTGCCACAGTTTCGTCCGCCGATGATTTGGGGAGGTGAGGTAGGTAGCTGCGCATTGGAGGCGCGAGCTGCGTAAATGCACCACTGTCAATGGGCTGTTACGTCGGGGAATTGGGAAGGGGGCTATGCATTGAAGGCAATAGCTTGGATGCATGAGCGCCATTGAGGGCGCGATTGGGCCATGTCTGACAATGTCTCTAACCATTGATGTGGCCCGTCTCGGGGTCCCCATCCAGGAAGACGGCAGTGACCAGCGCAGCTGAGTTTGCTGGTAATGGCTTTTATACTTCGCTGCCAAGTCATTGTTTGACCGCCTCTGGCTCGTTTCCACCCTTCACGTGGTTGTGCGAAAAGAACCCTTCGAGGAAGTCGGTCGACTGGCATGCGCAGCACGTGGCCAAGCCAGCGCAGCCTATGCAGTGTGATCAGTTCATCTATCGAGGGTGAGTTATTTCTCCCGAATACCATTCGACGTACTTCAGCATTGCTGATCCGGTGTTCCCACCAGATTCGGGCAATGCTCCGGAGACATCGGTGGTCAAACACTGAAAGTCTTTTGACGTCCTCGGCGCGCAGCGGCCAGGTTTCTGATCCGTATAGTAATACGGAGCGCACCGCAGCATTATAAACTCGACCCTTGACGGATAAGCTGATGTCACGCCTACGCCACAGGTGACGCAGGTTCACAAAAGCTGCTCGGGCCTTCCCAATTCGGATGGAAATATCATCTTTCGCGAGACCACCGGGACTAATACAGCTGCCCAGGTAGACAAATTTGTCTACTACCTCAATCGGTTCACCCGCAAGCACTAGGCTAGGGTTCGGGCCCACCCAGTCTTGCACTAGCACTTTACACTTTGCAGGTGTGAAGCGCATGCCGAACCGTGAGGCGGAATTATTTAGATTATTTAATATTCTTTGCATTACCACGGCGTCAGATCCAAGAAGAGCTATGTCGTCTGCATACTCGATATCTGGGAGTAGACGCCCTGGGAGCCCTTCGACTCCACAGGCATTAGAGGCTGATAGTGAGTCTTCCATGATCGCATCAATGACGAAGTTGAACAGGAAAGGTGAAAGAGGACAGCCCTGTCTGACACCACTTGATGTGGTGAACTCAGGCGAGAGCTTCCCGTAGACCTTCACACGTCCGCGGGAGTTGGCGTACAGCGTCTTAAAGAGGGTTAGGTGCTGAAAATATACCCGTAGATGAATGAAGATTATTAAGACTGGAAACAACGTGGATGGCTTTCACATTATATGTTACCATCAAGAATATAGCTGTCCACTTGATGTTATGGTTGAGCTTGAGTGCTGCAATGATCCCGCGGGTTACACTTGCTGGAACTTCGTTCTGCAAGCTGAAACCATACCATGAAGGCTAAAGTTTGGTAGCAAGATCAAGAGCAGTGAGACCCCGCAGTACACGTAACCGTATTACACCGCTGTTCAAAGGTACAGTCGTACACTCATCTGCTATAGTTACCCCCAGGCGACTAACATGCCCATATTCAGGCTTCTAAGTCAAACACTCAAGGTGGAGTATCTCAACCGAACCGCACTGCTCGGCCTGAGCAACCACAAAGTATCATTCATCCGCACAGTTCTGTGTTCATCAATGTCCCTCCCCAACTCCTTCCCACCACACAAGCAAACACTGCTGGATCACTTGGTTGTCAGTTTTCTGATCGATTGATCTTATGCTCTACACGAGATGGCTCATCGCGAATTTATTGACCGAAAGGTCCGTGGTTCGAACCCTACTTCAGCCTCTCGAGTTCCCTTGTCTAGGCTTGGGCAACCTGGCAGTATCTCAGCCCTCGTGCTCTCCTCAGGTAACATGGAAGCTAGGCACAGAAAAGGTGCCACAGCTGAAGAATATCTTTTAATTGTGTGCTCCCTGCTGTTCATTAACAATAAAAAATGAAACCTTGGTAAATTCGTGGGATCGTTTCTACGTAGGAGCTTTTAACGTCCGTACTCCATGTCAAACTGGCAAACAGGCAATGCTCGTTGAAACCTTATACTCGCTTTAAGTTGAAATATGGCAAAATGTGAAAGCAGCAATGCTAGCGGCATTCGGTACCGTCTGTTCGGCTTCTTCGATGCAATCAAATGATCACTGGACAGCATCGAGATCGCTAGTCCTGAATGGTGCCAGGAAATCCTGACCTGCAGGTAACGAGTACGAGGGCACGCGCAAACCACCAAATCCTAATGAAGGACCGAGAGTTCTGCTGGACGTCGAAATCTCGGAAGATGAAGAAGGCTTTTGCTATCGGAAACAGATGTGCCCCATACCAACGGATACGATCGACTGGCCCTAGGAAAGCAACGGTCAGTGAAATGACAAATGGAAAAGGCGGCTCAATGATTCACTCGCAAAAAAGTCGACTGGAAGGATGGGCCGAACATTTTAGCTGACCTCCTGCAACACAGCCTGTGCATACGGGCGAATGGGTTGCACCAGGACCGGACGTCTGTATCTACCCATCTTCAAAGGAGGTGAAAAGGTGACCCATCAAAAAAAAAGTTCACTGGTGCGATACGGAGCGAAATGCAAGTGACGGCAGAATAGGGCACGTCGACAGCTATTCCTATCTTTAAAAAATCGTACGCGAACGATTTGTGACAACCATCTCGGCATCAGCCTAGTGCCTGTGCCAGTAAGCCAGCACTAAATCCCTTCCCCGTCCATTTTTATTCTTTTCTTCACAATAAGGTTTTCAAAGAAATCACGGTTGTACGGCAGCGAAGCTTCGGTGTTGAACACTGATGTCATGCTATCGATGATGATGTGCTATCAGAGGTGCTTTCTGATTTTATCCTTCGAAGGTTGACTGATATCACGGAGAGACAGGTCCATGAAAACTAAACTGAGTTCCGTCCCGCTAGAGGATTCTCACGAGTTAAGGTTTCACGCGCCAGCGTAAAAAATCGAAGAATCAGCCACTCCAGAAGCCTTTTTAACACGGGAGACGAAATAACACCTCTGTGGTTAGCACATTCACTGCGAGTACCCTATTTGAAAGTAAGCACCATTATCGATTCACCTCAGTTATCTGGGACAGTCTCTTACTTCCAGATAGCCCCAAATAGGCTAGACAAGCACTGGCTGAGGAGCCAAGCGCCATCCTTGAAAAGAGCAGGTGGAACGTCTTCAGGATCGGTAGCACGATAATGCTTGAGTACAAATATACACTCAGGCACATCTGAGGTTAAAGGCGGCTCCATATTCACACTCTACCTTTCTGTTGAAGGCCGGGATTCCGGATTGGAGGTAGCAGATGAGTAACTTAATTGACCTCGAACCAAGCGGCCCAGTGCCTTCATAAAGCCTATAAGCCTGATCGTAC
Source organism: Clonorchis sinensis (assembly GCA_003604175.2). Taxonomy (NCBI): domain Eukaryota; kingdom Metazoa; phylum Platyhelminthes; class Trematoda; order Opisthorchiida; family Opisthorchiidae; genus Clonorchis; species Clonorchis sinensis. The sequence goes on from CM030370.1 coordinate 168,240,306, forward strand.
ATATCATCAGCAACCACAACGATGCCTGAACTTTTAACCCTAGAACCTCATAGAAACTTCGCCTGGTAGATTCAAGGCTACTATCCACCGGCGAAAGCAGACACAATAAACAGTGTGCGATAGACCTCAGTTTCTTAGGATTCTCTCACAGACGTCGCCAGACGAACCGCGCAGAGGTGACTGCCAACCAGTATCCAATCAAGTAATGACTTTTCCGTTTGGTCGCTTAATACAATGTTCAACTGATGTCAGTGGCGATCTTGTTCTCAGTTTCTATCCAGATTGTCTGAATGAGTGTTTGGAGGTGTAGGTACCTCGAAATGATTGTAGTAAGCCAGCACTAAGTCCCTTCCCCGTCCATCTTTATTCTTTTTTTCATAATAAGGCTTTCAAATAAATGGTTGTTGTACGGCGACGAAGCATCGGTGTTGAACACTAAGATCATGCTGTCGATGATGATCATGACAATGCCCGCGGCTGCAGCGGCCGCCGTATCACCAAAAGTGCGTGACTGGAACCTGGATGAGAGCGACGGGGTGGTCAGTACATGCGTCCTGCATCAATGCACAGGAAATCCAGCGTACAAGTAAGAGCCACTTGTTATCCTGCTTGCTTCCGTGTGCGAACATTGAAGGCGGCTAAGTAGATAGGCTTCCGGAGTTCGGGAGCTGACTTCGAATTGTTTAGGGTTGTTATTGAAGTCGGACGTACAGAAGCTGCAGCTGAGCGAGCAAAACGGCCAGTGCTGGGACCCATGGAGAGTATTCAAACTGGCGTGCTGCAGGGTAGAAGAAGGAACACTTGAAAGTGCAAGAAGAGGGGCTGCAAGACTGGGTGGGCTCGAACCCTAACCTCATGTTTGCTGGCGATCCAATTGAGATAATACACAAATTTGTCTACCTGGAGAGCCCTACCGGTCCTAATGGTCTGGCGAAAGATGGCATTCCCATCCGGAGTGAAACGACTAGAGAAGCTTTCGTGAACTTGATTCACCTGTAGCGGCCCCTTCACCAACATACATGACTGTGCAGCTCACCGCCACTCACTAGATCACGAGATCTGTCCTTTTTTTACACTCACAAACCACGCTACACAATCGTGACTAACTTGACTACACAGGTCACAATCGCTCCCTAGATCACGAGACTCGCTTTTTACCCTACACTCATAAATCGCGACACACAAGGGTGAGTCATCTGATATTGACTGTCTCTACCGGCCGGTAAGCGTAGCAACAAGTCATGTGCTGACACCCACGTACACGCAGACGCAGCTACATATAGGAAGGCCGAGCATACTCAAGACACAGACTCGCGCGCGCGCAGGGAGCAGGAAGTCAACCAGTCTCCACAAGTCCAGGCAACCCGTCTCCACAAGTCCACGGACAATATGGAACACGTGTAGCAGCTATGCTGCGGAGAAAACACGTTACCGCCGTCCGGACTTTCACCAAAAAACTCTCACAACCGATCAGTTCCCCTTTTTGTCTTGCTCCACATTCCGCATTGTATTTATTTTTATACGTGTTGCAACTCCACTGTCAACCATAGTAAAGACTGTTATTAGTGCATATATACCTTCTGAATCATATTATGGCTATCATCAACTGTGCTCTAATATACCCTTGAAATTGACGAGGATCCAGTTCACAAATGCTGTCGTGCACTCTACACTGTTATAGAAATCAGAAACCTGACCACTTCGCGCGGAGAATTTTGAACATTTTTCAGTATTTGACCATTGATGCCTTCGGTGCATTGCCCGAGTCTGATGGGGACACACGATCAGCAATGCTGAAGCACGTCGAGTGGTTTTCGGAAGAAATAATTCGCCCACGATAGATTAACTCATCAAACTCTGTTGGTTGCTCTGACTTGGTCAAGCCCTCCGTCTGCCAGTCGACCGAAGGGCCGGCGCGAAACGTGGAAACGCGCCAGGGAAGGTCGAACAACGACTTGACAGCGAAGATGATGCTGCTGACGATGGCTCTAATGGAAGAATTTCAAGCTATCCTGAAGGACATACCGACGAAGCTGATATGGGTCATTTCCAGCTAACCGTCTTTCTTTCACGCAACAATTTGCGATCAGTGGAATTTTTAGTGCATGCTTGCATCCTGCTGTATTTCGCCCGGCTAATTTGCACGCGTATATACACGTGTTCGGTAACTCCGTCACGTGACTAATATATTTAAACCTCAAGCAGACAAAATCGATGTAGGAGACCAATAGTTTGGTCTAGATTCAATGGGACGTCCCCATGCAGATGAAGAGATCATCATTGACCCAACCTATGGAGATCGCTGGACCTATGCACAATATTTCGATTACGATCTGCGTGGCCGTCCATTGGGTTTCATCCATCGACTTCAAGGTCGGCAAAGTTACCGTTATCTGAGTGAAATTGATAAAACCTACACGGCCCTTTTTGTAGTTGGGGTGATACTTGCAACAACTGTGTTGCCTATGATATGGAGCTACTTGTGTATACTCAAAGTCTATTTGTTCAATCGAATTCGTACCAAATGGCAGATGGAGCGCGAAAAGCGCGCTTGTGCAACACACAAAAACTTTCTACAGCCGGACGATCCAGACGAATATGCTGCCATTTTTTGCCGGTCTGTTTTCAACAGGTTACATGCATCTCCAGCTGGGAAGCAAATACCAAAAGACCTGGCTGACTATGAAGCTATTCGATTTGCCGTCCAACGACCCAACTGGCTAGTGAATAAAATGGAGGAAGCCGTGCATAGGGCAGAGTATGGCTTCACGAAAAATCAGGTTGTCAGTGGAGAGCTGGACGATATGTTGAAACTGGCTGTGAAACAGAAGCGCATCAAAACTCGAAAACCTTTGTCATTAGCTGGGAAGTTGAGGGCTCGGTATATGCTGGCTAGAGGTGAAGGTCGAAGTCAGAAAGATCACAGACTGACTCCAGAAATGTTGATGCTCCTCGGTTGGCAACACCTGTACAGACGACACGTACGTGATGCGAACGAAGAAAACTATGCCTGGTGGTTAAACCAGATGAAAACATTACCGGTGGAGTCACGTGAAGTACTTGAACGCTTACAAACTATTGTTGATAAACAGCGAAAACGCCGGAAATTTCGTGGAGCAAAAACCTTTGAAGAACTCGATCCCAGTTCAACAGACGCATCAAGTTTGCCGCGGGAGATTAAGAAGCCGGAAATTATAGAGCCAACTAGAAGACGCCACAAGAGAAGTACTCCAAAAATTGAAATATCACCTCCCGAACTGCACAGAAATGAACGACTAATTAGTGAAAAACAAAATCCAGAAGAGGCAATGATGTTGCGGGAGATCCTGGGCATGGAACACCTCAGGCATGTACGGCTGAGGCGTGTGCGCCGAAGAAGATCTAGTCACAAAAGGAACGCACAATCATCAAAGACTCCCAAGTAACATTCAAAACCTACACCGGAAGAGTTCGTTCTCGAACCTCTCCCAGCGTTGGTTGGAACCTACAACAATATCTGATGTAATACTCTCCTGTGTTTAAAGAACCCAGTAGAGTACATCCTGTGACTTCCTTCCTTGTCAATTACAAGTGTGAGCTAGATTTTTGGGAACCTTTTTTGAAAAGCCTGGCCTTGTCAATTCACGCCCCAAGCGTGCCAGTCCATTCGACCTCGTGGTTTTGGATTGTATACAGTCATGTCCAAGTCAAGAAATGCCGCACAAAATCACTTGCTGGGAGTTCGGAGAGACCTCTAGAAATGTCACTACAGTGGAATTTTCGAGGCAAATTGTCACTGTTTAAAAAACAGCGTATGACACGTACTCAGATAATAACGATTTAGGCCCAAAAATCTGAGTTCCGCGCATCCACACCGCAATATTGGCTAAGGTAATGCTTTTGACAATACGCTGAACGCAGTTATAAATTAACATGGCTGACTCCATCAGAAAAAAGAGGAATTCTTCGTATGGGCTCATCAGACCTCCTTGTAGCACAATACTTGGTATGTAAAACAGCGGTCCATTCAACGTTGCCTACTGAGTAACTTACGAACGCGATAACAGGACTGAGCAAGGAACGATGTTGTCTATTCTACCGCGGACCAGCTGCAGCAACCTCTGATGAACTGGTTTGGATACATGCTTTATTGAGAGAATGAACTTATAAGGAAGACCCACATCGGTTGGGACAGTGTCTCTGATGCGTCAAGCGAAAACCTGGTTGTCTAGTATCGAAGCGGATACCGGTTGACCTTACTTACAGTCCGTTAAACCGTGAATGCTAGAGTGGGTAGTCGTGAGTGCGAAACTTGGCCTACCGTAGTTCGAGGATATGGACAGCAATATGGTAGGGTTTTCGTGGGGACATCTTGCCCCCTCCTGGAAGCCAAAAGTAATAGACTAGATTATGTGGTGTATCAAAGCCGCACACAGCTCGCATATCCACAACTAAGTGGTCCCAGTATATCTGACTCACTCCAAACTGTCACTTTACATTCAACGGGATGAATGCGTACTTGGATAACTGAAGCATAAGCATGTAGCAGTAAATCTCCACATAGAGAAAGCTGTTGTACATCAAAGCAAGCGAAGTGACTACCCTGGATAGCAACGGAAATATCTGATATACGAAGGTGTTTTTACCGTATGAGTTTTGGATATCGTTCTGTGAGGCCACTTAATTTTGGAGGTTTTCTACACTAGACACTTCGTGGTCTATTAAGAAGCCTCTTTCAAGCGTCTGTCGCATGCTGTTGCGTCTCTGATTGGGGGGGGGGAGGGCGGTAGTTTGTTTGCTACAGTAGCGATGAGGTCGAATATTTAAGGGCCCAAACACACGATGCATTCTGTCTTCACTTCGCTTATCAGCAAAGCACACAGCGATCGGTCACATGACTTGCAGTTCTAGGCAGTTCCCCATAGGACCATTAGTTCCAATGGACTAGCTGGGGATGAAATTACGTCTGGAATCAGCAAGACCAGGGCAGCTTTTGTCAACCTCTGACACCCATTGCGCCGACGTGCCGTGAGTTTGTCTGTCAAGGACAGGGTTTACACTGCTGTGGTGCGATCCATACTGTTTTACGGACCAGGAACTTGGCCCCTACGCGCAGAGGACATACGGAAGATGTCAGTGTTTGACATCGGTGTCTAGTCAGGTCTAGTGGGAACATCGGATTAGCGATGCTGAGGTACGCCAGCTGATCTTCGGAAGAAGGATCTCCCTCGTGATAGATGAATTACTCACGCTTCATAAGCAGCTGGTTGGGATATATACTCCGCATGCCAGAAGACCGCCTATCTCACAGAGCTCGTTTTGCCCAGCTCTGCGTTGTTTGGAAACGACCGAGAGGTGGACAGTATATGACCTGACAATGAAGTATGAAAACACTAATTAGCAGACTGAGTCGGGTCAACAGCTGTCGCCTCCCTGGATGGGGACCTCGGGACTCAAGTCACCATTGGTTAGTGACACTGGCACAGATGGCCCAATTGCGCAATGAATGGCGCTCGTTTATCAAAGCTATCGCCTTCACTGCGTAGCTACCCAGTTCGCGAACTAACCAAATATTCCATCACCCCCGAGGCTTGGTTGTATGTCCCACACTCCCCGGTGATCGAAACTGTAGCAGCTGGAACCATTTTCCCTATGGCACACGGTTTGGAGCTAGTAAATCCATTGACTGATGGAGGCACTAGTGACCAAATGGTGGCCATCTGATAGGCTATACAATCTTGGCAATTTCATCCTACCATAATGTAATATTCCAGGCACACTATCGTTAACAAATGGTTAGTTTTACAGTAACCATTTGCATAACATAATGATCTAGCCAGCAAGCTCTTCAGAACTTTTGGTTACTTCATTGATATTTGACAGCGCAACATGTGTAGAATGATTGAATAAACACGGATCAAGTTCCATCACGCACCATTCATCGGAACCATTCAAAATTAGGTGCTCTGGTGGTATGAGGAGACTTTGGAAGTTTTGACTGATATTTTGTCCTGCAAATGAAGTCAGTCTACATTGAAAAGCCGAACAGCAATTTGCAGTCGCTTCATTCTTGTTGAGAATCATTGGCAATGCGCAACTTACGAAAGTCCGAGCCCCAAACCTGATCATCCCTCAATCACGGGATCCACATCACCTGGTCACACTTGCTGACTGGCTGCTCGATCCTGCGATTGAAGGATGAAATTCGCTGTATCCTGTCTGTGTGCGAGTTAATTGCACTGCCGATAAGCCGGTCGTGGCCGGATGGTTAAGTGTTAAGACTACAAAGCAGGAGGTCGCTGGTTCGAAACTTCCTACTGGAGATGCGCTCTGCTGATCATTTCCGATAGAGATGAAACAGCTGTCCAGTGCTTCTCGGCTACCTACTCCATCTCCCCAATTCATCGGTGAACGAAACTGTGGCAGCTACAACCACTGTTTGACAAGTACGCGACTCTTACAGCTGGCAATGATGATGATTGCTTAGTCCATTAGACGTTGAGGCCAGTCAGTCATTGGTGACGTCTATGACTTATATAGAAATAATTAAATAAGTAAATATAAAATGAACACTAATTGTTGGTTATGCTGTATGCAGGCAGTGGTTGCGTAACTGCAAAACGTGGTTGGAGTGAGGATTTGAAATCAAAACCGGAAGGACGCGCGCGGCAACACTGTTTGGAGTAACCAATGTATTCTCCGTCTGGATGGAATCTGAGCCAAGTACTGAGACATCTTATACTCTCATTATTCATGGTCTTTCCGAGGACGTTTGACGCGGAAAACCTATGAGGTATCTTCAGTCATTTGTCCACGTATGCGGTAGCACAGTGTGTAGACGTTTTGCAACATTGTTGATATTCCACACTTCATGGTTGATTACAGGAGCTATTTACAGTAGTCCGCAGAGTTCCTATGCTGAATTCGACGGAAATGTGTCGGGTAACTTTTTACGGTATACCTTCAACAGTGTCGACCCAACCCCTCAAAAAAGCGATTTTTACTTGACTCAGAACCGTTGGTTGCAACAAATTTTCTTGCCTAGATGGTCTGATCTATTTTTAAAAGGTGAGAATCGAAATTCGGACGTTTAAAGTAAAAAAAAAGATGAAGATGAACCCGGCAAGAGAGTACGCTGATTTACGATTTTTAACCGAACAAAAGTTCGGTTCCGTTCTCAATCTACTTGGACGAAAATTCCGTCACAACATTCCGTCATTCTCGCCTCCCCGCTAGAACCACCCGGGAGGTGCGGTATTTCGTCGCACCTTTTAGTGAGAGAAATTTTTAAGCTTCATCCAGCTTTTACCAAATATACCACAACAGCAGAGGCTTGATCTAGCAATTTGAAAAATTCATTATTGTTGATGGCTTCTTCAGAAGACCTGTACCCGTAGCAAACTGATAGAGAGTTGATGATAAAAATTCTATTCAGTACACTCAAACGGAAAACAGCAATAGACTGAAGTAGTTGGAAGAGGCGCCAGCTGTGGAGAAATCAGACATCTTGCCCATTCCAAGAATGATGTTGGTCACGTTGCAACGAAACAAAGAAATCGCAGTCCAACCTGTCAATAATCTTTCGTAAACTATCTCTACTTCATCTGCTCCTGTCAATTGTCTTTAATCTGTTAACCTAAGTCCTCGTGGGACTGACAACCGTTAGGGCTTCGGCTATTCAGTTTCCGAACGTAGGGCGAGATGGCCCAAGTGGTTAGAGCGCGAGTTTACTGACCAAAAGGTCCGTGGTTCGAACCCGACCTCTGCCTCTCGACTTCCCCTGTCTAGGCTTGGGCAACCTGGCAGCCTCCCAGCCCTCATGCTACCTTTGGGTGGCATGGAAGCTAGGCACCGAAAGGGTGTTACAGTTGAACGATGATCTTATTATTCCAACAGTCTGTTAAAGCTGATCGTGTGCGACCATGGTGCAGTAACATTAGCAATAAAATCGATTGCACGCCAAACACTCTCACTAAGGGCTTATATTCACTCCTTGTCTAAAACGATCCACCATGATCTCACGAGGAACTCACACCAGTAAATAGGACGCCAAACAGACCAGAAAACAACGCCACTTAAATTCTCCTGAAGATTCGAATATATGTACAGGAAAGCAGCGAAGTTAGATCACGTGTTAGTTCCACTCGCTAGAAGATTTTATGCCCATGGTGTTATTCTTCAAGATTGTGGGAAATATGGACCCGAAGTAAGAATGTGTGTGAAAAACAAAGAAATGTTTTGGCACCGACGCAGACAAAACAGTAGCTGACCTGGTGCAGAATGGCATTCTAGATAATGTACCCAGTTTCCCTCGAATTCATCAGCTGCAAAAACCGCGAACTTGCCGTGCAGTGGTTATACCTGCCACAATTTCGTTCGCCGATGACATCTTCGAAACCAACGGATGCTACACAAGTAAGTAATCCAAACGTCGCTGTTCCATAATTCGCGAGCAGATTGGAAGGCATATTTCATCTCCTAATGAAGTTTATACAAGCACTGAATGCAGAGGATAACAGGAGTTGTTCACCGAAATTCTCCCAGCTACCTATGTGGATTTTCAATGAGGCACTGAAAGTTGTCTGCGTTATCTTAAGTTTAAGCCCGCGTTTCATAGACAACTGTTTCCCGCAGATCTGACATCATATTGCTTAAGCAAACCATATATAATTTCACGGAAATTCAGTGCCCCGCATCGGACGTACATACTCGCTGATATTTGCTTGGTCTTACAAATGCGCCACCTTTGAATTACGTGGTTCTCCTTCAAATGTATGATCCCTGACCAGCCTTCAGTTCACGTAACCTCTCACGTGGTCCGTTTCGATAGCTCACTCATCCCACCACGTTGGTCTGATTACGTCACTCCGACTAGTAGCGAGACTTTGTAACAAAACTCTCAAACAGAGCCAACGATGCAATGATCAACAATTGCCATAGGTCACTTCAAAAGTGACCGATCGATTGCCCCATGTCAAATGGCACACACGCGGTGTTCCCGACTGAAGAACGATGGAACTACTCATACATAAGAAAGATGTCTTTCTGGATCCAACCTACCCGGATGTGAATGCGTTCATGGCTGACTATGACTACGATTTGGTGGGCACACCGCTAGGCTGGTGGGGAAAGATTACAGAAACTGATTTGTACAAAATGCGCAGATTTTTCGAGGATAATGCTTGGCTGATTTCATTCTGTTTCCTCGGATTGATGCTCCTCTTAGTGCTTCTTGTGGCAATTGCAGGGGGAATTGCAAAAATCCCCTCTTACTTTACCAATCGTTGGTTCACGAAACAGGAACTGAAAAGAGAGAACATAATCGCTGAAGAGAGAAGAAAATTCATGCAACGAGATGATCCCGATCGATTTGCTGCTATCCACTGTCGTTCAGCTACAAACAAGCTCGGGGTTGGGAGTGTAAACAATCCAGTTCCACAAGATTTGCCAGACTTTGAAGCTGTGCGGTTTGTATTTACAGACCCACGACTGATAGAAAAGACTCACCAAGCATTGAAAAAGCAGAAAATCGATCCAACTCTGGATCAGTTAGTAGATGGAGAACTCGAGGACGCTTTGCTGCTTGCATTGTCGCAAAAGCGTCTGGAGAAGAGAAAACCACTCTCACTCCCCGCCAGAATTGTGGCTAAACAAATGCTCGCAAGAGGTGAGATGAAGATACCAACAGGTCCAATAGTAACGCCCGAAATGAAGTTGATTCAAGGATGGGAACAACTGTACAGAAGACAGCTGAAAGAAGCCACAGAAGAGAATTATCGGTGGTGGCTGGCGCAAGACCGCACACTACCGGTAGAATCGCGTGAAGTTACTGAGAAGTTGCAACCTTTGGTGAGAGCCAACCGTAGCCGAGAGAAAGCTTCCAGTAAGGATGATGAAAGTGTTCGTGGCAAGTCAAGGGGGACGATATCCCCTTCTAAAAAAAGGAAATCTAAATCTGAACCGAGGAAACAATCTACTGAACAGGGACTACCAAAATTACACACCTCGGTTCACAGTACGGATTACCAGAAAGACCCTGATGACTCGTCTATATTGCGTGAAATCGAGAGGATTGAAGGGTATCATTCGGAAAAAGAGACGGGAGCAAATCGTAGAAAGGGTTCTCTTTTGTCACGTAAAAAGAAAGACGGAAGTACACGAGGTCACGACTGATTCCTCATACCTGTGGGAATTTATTTTTGCTTGACTATCCTGGTCCCCGAACCAGAAGTCACTATATCCGTCCAACCCGGAATCGTCCTGAATTAGATGAAACACTGGCCAACTTGCCTTTCGAAGCAAAACAGTGGTTATTCAGTTACGAATAAGAATTTTTTCTCTCACAGTTTTGGGTGGGATCTGTGCAGCAACAACAAAGTAGTAGTCGGCTTTGTGATGTGGATGGAGACAGTCTCGTCTCTATCTTAGTGTCGAGTTAAACTCCAGCTAACGTGTGATACGGAAATCCGAAGGCTCCTTTAAAGACTAGGCTAGGTGGATGAGAAAATCCCTAGAGGAAAAGATCCCCATCACAGTTTCCTTGATCAGCTGATGTGTTGTTCACCGAGGCAAGTGCCTAGAACTATCTGTCAAGTTTACCGGAATAGAGGTGCGCATTTGGGGATGCCCAGCACTGCCTAATGTGCTCACCAGTCCGATACCTGGGACTAATAGGGTTCACACTACGGTGCGAAGTGAGTTGTCACTGCTAGAATGAGACAGCTTTTATACCTGTCCAACCGAAAATTTTAATTCGGATGAATCAAGTACACTGGCTTAGCCATGTTCTTCACATGCCGGATGATCAGTCGTATCGCTGTGCCATTTTTGACGCGATAATTACACAAAGTGGACCACGTATGGCCTACAGAAAAGGCATTAAAATACTAGCCGTGTTAGTTGAAGCAGTCCGTGAGTCTAGGATGGCACAGATATTCACAATCCATGAAGAGACGCCCATATTCGCGTGGAAAGCCCACGACAAATTGTGTTGTTTCATTCGCTAGCTTGCTATAATCCCTTAAATTGTCATTTGCCCGACGGCTTTATTCGGGTCGCTTCAACGCTTTTCTTCCAGACGATTTCATCAGTCAGTTCAGTTTATCTGCTGTAAACCGTGTACCATAGGCGAAATGGTTTCAGCTGCCGTAGTTTCGATCACCGGGAAGTGAGATTGTGGGAGACATCCAAACCTTGGAGGCGTTGGCATGTTTGGTGAGTTCGGTAACTGGGTAGCTGCGCACGCATTGAAGGCAACATCTTTCAGGCACGTGTGCTATTGACTGCGCGATTGGGCCACTTCTGCCAGTATCATTACCCATTGGTGAGTTGAAACCGGGGTCCCCATCCATGGAGGCGGCAGCTGCTGACCAATTCCGTTTACTGGTTTATTTTTTCATACTTCGGTGCCACGTCATACACTGTGCATCTCTCAGTCGCTTCCGTTCAGCACAGGGCTGCGCGAAGTGTTCTGCGAGGCGGGTTAGCGAGGGGGCTTAGTGGTTGCGCGAATTTATTGACCGGAAGGACCGTGTTCGAACCCGACCTCTGAATCTCAACTTCTCTGACCCACAAGGTAGTGGGAGGATGTAGGGCTTTGTTCGAGGACCCTGTCCCTAGCCTCTGACCCAAGTGTCTGAACCGCGAGGCAGCGGACCGTACGGCTTTCTTTAGGGACTCTATCCAGAGGTGATGAATGAATGGTGTGGCCTGTTCGGCTGTAAGGGGCCTGGCCTGAGGAAGCAAGGAGTAAGGCATTACTGTCTCACTCCTAATGCAGCTACGCACAGCAGGTGCATTTTGAGCAGCACCGGACTCTGGTTTTAAAAGTACTTCGACCGTACTGGACAGTGCGCCGGTGGTCACGGTCAACCATTGGGCGGTCGGATTGTGCTGACCTTTTCTAACCCGTTATTCCCCGGGGGACGGCAGCATCGCTGCTTCCATAAATATGAACGTGCTGGTCGCCTGGGGTAAACGCTTTACTACCTTCACACTCCTATCACAGAGGACAGCAACTCCAGACCGTTTCGTAATACGATTACTGGTAGTGCAGCGACTCACTGTTCTTCGTCAGGCTGCCCCCGTTGACATTCCTGGAATGGTTGAAACTTTACGAACTGAGTTCCAGCCAATATGGCCCGCAGTATCATCGCAGCATAGAAGCACAAACAAATACAATTACATGTAACAACTGGATATCTCAGACTATCTTTATTCACGACACTCGATGAGTGTAACAACGCAGAAGGCCTCGTCTAGCTATCCTAAGCCTAGTGACGCATTTACGGTCGTGCTGCATGCAACCCGTCGGAGCTGATAACTGTGCTCTAAATTGGATCCATCAGTGCTGATGTCACAGCAAGCACAGATGGTGACCTTATAGTGAATTGAATCACATAAAAATCTCATCGAAACAGCGCATGACACAGAGAACAAACGTACTTTCCTCTATCATAAACTCGTTTACGGACAGCATATCCTCACGATGCTCTGTCGGTGTCTGTTCTATCATAAAGATAGAATTTCCCGTTTCCAGCAATGCCAGTCATCAACGCTGCTGGAAACACCGCCTCCAATACACTCGCAACCACTTCTACGGTTGACTTAGCTACCATTCGTCCGGACGCATACGCTTCCAATCGGTCTTACTTGCCATCGTGTTCGATCAGCTGACACGTGACCATCGCCTCAATGAGCTTGAGACGTACCCTCGGTCTGTTTCCGTGGCCAAACGGAGCGATAGCCGTTGCTACACACGTAGGTCCCGTAATCCGAGCCGCCGCAAGGAGGGTTAGTTTGGAACAAACAGAATGATATAAACGAACTAAACCAGTATTGTTGCTGCAGCGTAGCTGTCGTAAAGCACACTGACATACGATCGGGATGACTCAAAAGCCGATTCGGGTTACGATCGATAAATATCGAGAGAATAAAGGTGACGGTTATGATACGATGAACGCAGATGCTAATTTGTTTCTAATTACTAAGCTTTCTCTGCTCAAGTGGTTAGAGCGCGAATTTACTGATCGGAACGTCCGTGGTTCGAACCCGACCTCTGCCTCTCGACTTCCCCTGACTAGGCTTGGGCAACCTGGCAGTATCCCAGCCCTCATGCTTCCCTCGGGTGGCACGACAGCTAGGCACCGAAAGGGTGCTACAGCTGAACAGTCAACCCCCTCTAATATGACCAACCTTTTGGTCCGCAATTACGTTTTCGATTGCGCTCTCCTAAAATTTACTTCGACATATGATCCTTCTGCTTCTAGCGCTCGAAAGCGACTGCTTCGTTTGCCCAATGTCCGAAGCGCAGTGGACGAATGAGAGTAAATACACAGTTGATAAAACGGCCAATTTGGGGATGTGGACACAGGTGAACGATATACAAACCAGCAAGCTATGGTAAAAAAAACTGTTCAGCTGTAACACCCTTTCGGTGCCTAGCTGTCGTGCCACCCGAGGGAAGCAAGAGGGCTGGGATACTGCCAGGTTGCCCAAGCCTAGACAGGGGAAGTCGAGAGGCAGAGGTCGGGTTCGAACCACGACCTTTCGGTCAGTAAATTCGCGCTCTAACCACTTGAGGCATCTCGCCCGAAGCTATGGAAACTAGGCATAGTAACTCCTTTCATCTTATCAAAGATGGAATCAAAGAGAACAATAACGGGTTCAGAGACGCAGCACCATACTTAATTCAAACCCTACGACTCCACATTTGTTGTCTAGATGACATGCCAGTGACTGACGGTGCTTGTGCGTTGCGAATGATTCAGTCACATGGTACGATAGTATAGTTTAGCAGCTGCGCTCAGGCTAATGTACAGTTGGGACTTGGGGAATTCGGTCCGAAACAGATATGTCTTTCGCCCAATATATTTTGCCAGATTTGCGCTCACGACACTCATTTGGACAGTCTTCTTCCTATGCTGATACGGTTATTCTAGTTAGGGGCAGAGCAGCCACAATAACCTTGTTTGGACGGGACTGCTCAATAACGCGAACAAGTCTGCAAACCCAGTCATCATCATCAACAGCATTACATCAGTGTTCAACACCGATGCATGGCTGCCGTACAACCATGATTTATTTGAAAGCCTTATTGTGAAGAAAAGAATAAAGATGGATGGAAAGGGGACTTACTGCTGCCTACATCTCCAAACACTCATTCAGGCAATCTGGATAGAAACTGACAACAAGAACGCCACTGACATCGGTTGGTAGCCATATCTTGCAGCGTCTCCAACCAGGCGCAAGGAGGATCACGCGGTCCCCATTCTGGAAGGCGAGTAGCACCGACAGCACCCAAACGTTTCGTGATTTCTTCTATACCCCTCTGCCAGGTCAAGGGTTGGCCACCTCTCTGCTTACGCCACACTGAATTGGGCATGGAAAATAGCACTGTCGTCGGCAAACGATGGTTAGGCATGCACAAACCCAGTAGCCACCTACAAGTAATTTACTCAGTTGACTGTCAAGCGATGAAGCCAATTACGTTTACATCACCGACGGCATAGATGGTGAAAATAATCAGCAACTGTTTGATCTGGTAACGTCTTTGAGCATTAGGCCGGAAGGTGTGATGTTGTTTCTCTAGATGGTCCGAACCGCAAAAGCTGCTCAAACGCCCAAAAATGCAGGAAAAACAGGACGTTCGAACTTCAATTCATATTATAGGGCGATACACCCTAAAGTTCCCTATACATGAGTTGAATGGACAACTGCCACACACCAGAGGATTCCGAGCGCTTTGCTTCACCGGCTATCTTGCAGACCAAATACCTAAACCGCCTGGGGCTTGGACCACGGAGAAACACTTTCTTTTAGTGTCGCTTTAGCACAGCCAGCTCACTAGTCCTAAAGTGAAAGTCAGATTAGGATAAAAGGAAAAAAGTCACTACTTAGCAATGATGTTCACTATATGTCGACAGTAACCGGGTTCGAACGGACCACAGTGCAATTAGCCATCGTTAACAAGGGCGTTTTCAAGACTGCCGATCATGTCGCCGTGGCCTTGACAATTAAGGTGCACTGTTGTGAGCAGCGTAGACACCATAACTGACACAGCAATGGTGTCCAGCTGTGAAATCCGTAGGTCGCGCAGAGATTCGTTCGCGACCTTTCTTTGATGCTTTCGAAGAGCACTTTAAGGTTGCAAAACTGGCAGTATCTCGTGCAGCAAATGACCACTGATGGCGATAACCTGAAAGCATTCGAAAAATAGAACTAACTGGAAAGTTGTAGCGTCGGCAGAGGTGCACTTGCCAACCCACCACCACACCCATGTCGCTGCCGTGACACCAGCATCCCATACACAACGGTGCTCGGTTCTTCTTCAGTGATATGTGGCCTTCACGGGCGGACGACCTAATGCCTTTACCTTCAGCAGCATCGCAAGATAGCGTCCGCTGATGTTTTGAGCCCGGAATGATTGAACAAGCCTTTTGTTACAACCTTATTCCAAAACAAGCTCAGGCAAGCTCGGACACGTTCCCCTAGATGCGCAGATCTGCTAAGATCATCAACAGAGCAGAAAGGACCACGATGGAGTCAGAGTCCAAAGACGGTCATCATTCGACTGGCTTAGGTTGACATCAACAAATGAAGTAAACAATTGTACCGAAGGGCGCAGAACAGCGTCAAGTGGCGCAGGTGCTGCGAATTCCTGCCCTTACTTCCCAGCCCAGTACTGCTTTAGCACTATACCATATCCTTTGTGGTACCCCAAACTATTATGCTATGCTGGGTTTCATGCCACCAACTCCCTTAAACATTATCAAAACATTCCCAAAATAAAACTGGCAACAAAAATGTATTAAAGACAAGTTCGGAATGTGAAAGTCAGCTTAATGAAAGAATGGGTCAAGTGATACAAAACCAGGGTAGATCAAGTGATGGGACGGGGAAAATCTGAGGATAGAGCTGCCGAGTTCGCATAAAAGTCATTCGTACCCAGAGCCAATATGAGCTGGCGCAGGACCGACCGGATAGAACTGAAACGAGCCACGGAGACCAGTGACCCAGCCCGGCGCCGAAGAAACCGCGCATGTTGTCTGAAACTCTGATGCGCTGCACATAGCTGTTGCCAACCAGTGTGATCAATATGTGCTTGAGTCGCGTTTGAACGCTGAATCCATTGGCCCGAAGAAAGAACTTTGTGAAACCAATGGACGCAGCACAACAAGCCATGGAGTACCTGCTGAAGTTCCTGGTCAGCTGGATCAGCGAGACAACTGTTAGGATATGAAACGGGGGGAAAGAGGTTGTTTGTCGTCCACGTCACAAAATTTGCATTACCAAGCAAGTTAATACATGGAGAACTTCATTATGTGGCTAATTCGACAGACCGCGCACTCGAGTAAACTCGAAACGCACCTTCCCAGCCAAGCTTTCAACTTGTCGATTCCTCTGTAACCATCCGCCAAGCAGGGGCATACAAAGAGCATTCAGGCATAGCAGAACGCTAGCAGTAGTTAAAAACTCTCCGTGGAGTGATGCGAACGGAAGACCGTTATACTATGGTCATCAGAAAAATCATGACCAGACCCATAACCTACCGGCGAGGCAACAAATCAGCATCCTCGATGCATACCTATTAGAAAGCATGACGAAGAGTACGGGGTACAGCACCAGTCAGCGTAAAAGGGTCACTGAGGAGGTGAAATCTGATATAAACCTTACAACAAAACAAATGAAAAGTTTAAGACCTCGAAAAAGCGTCCACTTAAAACATTCAACGACGAAGTAGACGTCCTTTACGGATAGGCTAAAGATGCTAGAGTAGGAACACAACGACCAGCTAGTATTGGTTGTGTAGCAGCTCGGGTACCTCGGGCGCTATAATGGTCATATGGAGTAAGTCCTACGAAAAATACAATAGATTGGAGCATCCTGATGACAGCTGAGAAACTCACCAACGCAGTACCTCCTGAAGATAGGCATGATGCGCACTGGCAAGCTGATCCAAATTCTCGGGCTGATGATGAACGGAACGCCGCATTTCCACATCGTCTGTTTCATCACCCAACATTGTTGCGGCAAACTGAGCCCAACTAGTTTTCACTGCCTGATTACTCAGATAGGACTCGAGGCCACAAACAACCTGTTGCATTTCAAACAGCCACAGATACACATTACTAAAGTCGGCGCTCGCATCTAACAGACCCCCCAAACCGGAATGTCGAAGCTCGTGGTAGACGGATTGGAGTGTCCAAGCTGCATATTTGACCCGAACCAGCTGACGGAAGACCAAATTGTATTTGGATATGACCTTGTCATGGAGGATAATATTCAAGGGCCATGGAAGCTGGTAGACCATAAACAGACGGTCAAACACCGAGTGACTGGGAACATCCAAAGGTGTGGAACGATGGGCTGTCACGGTTGGCTGGTCATCCAAAACTAGATCCATTGGAACATCAATGACCAGTGGAGCTTGGTCATCGATCCCAAACGGGGCGGTGATTTCTTCGGCAACCAGTGAGCGAACTGATGGAGAAAATTTCCGAACAGTCGACTGCATCAAGTCGTGAAGAAATTGAGCGGTACGGGCATCGCACTGTTCAGTGGAAATGTCGTAGACCTGCACAGAAATATCAGAGGAATGAAAACCGGTGTTTGAGCGCGGGTGAACAATAGGGTTATTGCTAAAAGAAGTGAGTTGATGATATAACTTTGGTCAGTCGCCAAGCCCGGTGGTCCGATCCTCAACTAGGACTTTATCTGGACCTCTTTTCAAGCAACCATACGCTGGAGGTTTGGCAAACAAATGAGATGCCCCCGATTAGTTAACTTTATCGCTATCGGGGGCGAGATAGCTCAGCGGTTAGAGCGCGAGCGTACTGACTGGAAGGTCCGTGGTTCGAACCCTGCCTCTGCCTCTCGACTTCCTCTGTCTAGGCTTGGGCAACCTGGCAGTATCCCAGCCCTCGTGCTCCCTTCGGGTGGCATGGCAGCTAGGCACCGAAAGGTTGCTACAGCTGAACGATTTTTTTATCGCGTTAGTAATCACCCCCTCCAATGAGTAGTGACATTAACAAATAGGAATTATAATCATACAGCCAATGACTTTCTGCATCAACACCAACACCTCAATCCGTAGCTGTACTAATTCATTGGACAAACTGCAAGATTCAGCGTCAACGAACGAGTAAATTTGTCTAAACCTGATACATTACTCATATGGTTGCTGAAAATTCTTCGAGTTAATTTGTTTTCTATGCGTGACATCTTGTGCACGATGAATAACTGAAAAGCTGGACTGAACTGAAGTGAACTCGTCTGATAAGCTGGAACTGCGGGAGAAAGTGCTTGACACGTGTTCATAGAAGTCAGCAAAATGAATGTTTCCAGTAGACGAGCTGAAATGCGATTGTTACTATTCTAACATGTTGCTACGAGGATACAGTAATTCTAACAAATCGCAACCAGAAAACATGCAACAACGAAAGCCGAAAAACGATTGACACCTCCTGCGCAGCAGTTCTGCAAGGTGCTTTGTGTTGTCTGTACAAAAACAGCATCTAATCCACGGGATTAAATTAAAGTCGTTCAGCTGTAACACCCTTTCGGTGCCTAGCCGCCATGCTACCCGGAGGAAGCACGAGGATTAAACTGGCGAACTGCAAAGTCCCATGGGATGGAGGATGGCAACATAAATTGCCTCATAAGTAACCGACAGGCGCTTTCCGGAAGTTGGTCAATTCTGTTGACGGATAATGCGAGAGGTAATTGCAGTTTACGGGTGCTTCTCAACACAATGGAGAATGCAGCCAATAGGCATGAAAAAGCGCCATGTTGGCACATTCCCTCGCGTAAGGAATAGGCACACATAGCACGATCATATATAAAGTATCTTATCCACTGTGTTGTCTTTCATCGACTCACGTACAACATTAGGAAGGCAATATAGGTGGTGCTCGAGTGTGGGGTTCACCCATCAACCGGAAAAAATTAGGCACTTTCCAAATAGGGCGGTCTGCGTTTGTTCCCAGAGAACAACCAATTAATTCAATTCTATCGCAAAGCACTGAATATACGTAGCATCCAGACAAATAGTGAAACTCACCTTTTCAAAAAGCCCTGTGAGCAACACCTGGGCGAATTCCCCATCCTGTAGGAAGTAAATCTGTCTCAAACGATGAAACTGTCGCGCCAGGTTCAAACTATACAAAAGGTGGTTGCATAGAGCCAAATCCAATTGGTAAATACTGAAAAGAAAGGGGCACCACGATGAGAAACTACATGTATGAGGAACACAGTCGAGACCAACTAAAGCAACTCAAAGGAAATCGTTTCGCTGTAACACCCTTTCGGTGCCTAGCCGCCATGCTACCCGGAGGAAGCACGAGGATTAAACTGGCGAACTGCAAAGTCCCATGGGATGGAGGATGGCAACATAAATTGCCTCATATTCGAACCACGGACCTTCCGGTCAGTAAATTCGCGCTTTAACCACTGAGCCACCTCGTCCCTAAGAGAGCAAAACAACTCAGTCAACCATCTAATATCACACGGTTAAATAGGAAGAGTCAAATGTAGGATGAAGTAAGATGTACGAATAGTCACAATAAAGCGAGGGCACACAAGGTTGAATCTGTTGTGAACAGACCATTGTTTGGCAGGGGTGAAATGGGTAACCGAGCATATAACAGGGATTGAGGACTCCAGTGTCCATCCCCACCAGTCGACGGCAACCGTATTTGCCCAGGACAATAAAAATAAACATAGACCTTTCGGTGCCTGGCTGCCTTGCCACCCAAAGGAAGCACGAGGGCTGAGATACTGCCAGGTTGTCCAAGCCTAGACCGGGGAAGTCGAGAGGCAGAGGTCGGGTTCGAACCACGGACGTTCCGGTCAGTAAATTCGCGCTCTAACCGCTTGAGCCATCTCGCCCAATATGGAGCTAGTGACTTAAAAAATGAATGTCTGGTGTGTATCAGGAGTAGTCACGCCTTCAATGGCGCTCGTGCATCCAGGCTATTGTCTTCAATGCATAGCTTCCCTCCCCAAACTCCCCAATGGAAAGTCCACTGACAGCCCTGTATTCACACATAATTTATATCAGCTACTGCCTCCAATGGGCAGCTACCCCATCTCCCCAAAATCATCCGTGAACGAAACTGTGCACGTATGCAGTTCATACAGCTGATGAAGCAGATATGAACCAGAAAAACCGGAAAATGTGTATCCATAGTGTCTGGTACTCAACTGAACTGTGAGCTGCGGCAACACAAAAGTCAAAATGATATTCAAACAAGAGAACTCATTCATAAGAACACCATAAACGAGCGATTCGGCTGGGTTCCAAGTGAGTTTCCTGTCAAAACCAAATTGATATGCAAATGAGTGTATTCGTCGAAATCTGTCCAATATGGCTTCAAGTAAAACATAAGGTTGACGGGAACTCAAGGACTGCTTCTACCTGGTCAGTCCCGAGAAGGGCGAAACCGGTCATGGGCTGTCGAAGAGTATTCAGCAACCTTATGATTAGTGTATTACGTCGATACAAAGTATCGCGATATCTGGAATATCACATCAACTGAAACATGATGCGGCCTGGTGCAGCCCATTCAGTTGCTTAAGAACATCCTAACCGAGAGATTCAGCTGGGTTCCAGACTGGTCTCCCATCAAAACCAAACTGATATGCAAACGGGAGTATTTGTCGAATTCTGTTCAATTAAAGTTCAAGTAGAACATAAGGTTGATGGAAACTTGGGGACTGCGCCTATGTGATGAACCCCGAGAAGGGCGAAGCCGGCCGTGGGCTGTCAAAGAGTTTTCAGCAACTTTATGTCTAATGAATTGAGACTCGTTAAAATTCAGACAATCAATCTAAGAAATCCTTGTGGAAGGAATATACAGTGTGGTACGGATAGACTACGCAAAAATGAACAACTGGTAGGACGGCATTCGTAATGCCTTCCATAATTACTCACTAGGATGTGATTGGGGCAAGGACCACCTTGTAGAGCAACACATGCAAAGGTATCACATCAAGATCACTCTGTGAAGTATTCGGTTCCGTCACCGAATCCGCTGGATGGTGACCAGTGGTAGGACACCGAAGTGACTCGAAGGGATCGACCAGCGTCAGTTGATCTGAACGGAGAGAAAAGAGAACTGTATGAGAGATCGAAAATTCGCCTGATTAACACATGCTGTCCTTAGTACGCCTTGTACGGAAGCCTGAGTACTCCAATCCAAAACGATTCCGGACTACTTATAGACTTACCAAGCCGTGGAAACTCCGTAGTAAAAGCCTGCACTCTGGATCCAGTGGAATCTGACTTTTCTAGCTCCAGAGCCTCTTCAACGAATTTGATGGCATCGGGTTGAGCGGATTCGACTAGTGCCCGATCAGCATCTCGCGCACGACGTTCCTCTTCCCATTCTAGAAGTAAAGGTACTCGTAAGGGAAATTTTTTGGTAATTTTTGGTATCATGATGCGTCTTAACAAAGACCATCTTCCACTCCACAAAGATGCTTTAACAAGGAGGATACATGACCAAGCACCTCGGTAAATGTCCTGGATCCGTTTAGTTAGAGTACGCAGAAAAAACAAACGCTCGTGTTTTGGAATTCTAAGATTCACGCAAAGTGGGTGAACGGGTCTCGCAAAAAAATCGTTCGGCTGTAGCAGCCTTTCGGTGCCTAACTGCCATGTTACCAGAAGGAAGCACGAGGGCTGGGATACTGCCAGGTTGCCCAAACCTAGACAGGGGTAGTCGAGAGGCAGAGGCGGGGTTCGAACCAGGGACCTTCCGGTCAGTAAATTCGCGCTTTAACCACTGAGCTATCTAGCCCCGGTGAACGGATGTATGAAGCGGTCATATAGGATGATGGTGCTCCAAATATGGAACCCATAACCCGGTACATCAATCGTAAGACGAGATGGCTCAGTAGTTAGAGCGCGAATTTACTGATCGGAAGGTCCTGGTTCGAACCCGACCTCTGCCTCTCGACTTCCCATGTCTAGGCTTGGGCAACCTGACAGTATCTTAGCCCTCGTGCTTCCTCCTGGTGGCATGGCAGTTAGGCTCCGAAAGGGTGCTACAGCTGAATGATTTTTTTTAATCGTAAGACAGAAAATACACACAAGGCCCAAGTAAGTGCCGTGAAGCTTAGTTCCATGTTGTAAGGTGAAGAAGAATCTCCCTATGCCACAGGGTGGGCTGACATCCGTTTCCCGATCTACCTGTCAAAACACACCAATGTGGCACCAATGGACTCAGCGCAAAATATGTAATGTCAAATGCAGTTCGTATTCCGTCACCTGTGCAGCCAGCAGAAACGTCCCGCAGCCGGCGGAAACCTGAAGGAATAATACCAAAGGGTGAATACATGGTAGCAGTTCTAAAGCGGTTGGTACGCCCGCTTATGGCCCACTATTGTCTAATCAAGTGGGGGGCCGTCAAGTAGTTGAGACCCATGGAAGGTCCAGTGGCCCGCATCATTCATAATACACATACACCCGTGGTACCTACACTGGATAGCTATTGCTAGCCATTCATCAGATTTGTCAGCAGAACAATGGTTACACAGGGTCACATCTACCACCAGTGTAGGCTCAACACTTCGGAATGTCCAATGTCTTGGTGGATCATTTGCAGATACACACACGAAATAGAATACAATAGGATGGAATGAACACAACACGACTTTGCAACAGCAATGAAAGCAAACGGAAGATCCGACAACCCAAACCAGTCGCCCACCAACTAAGCCTCCTACAGGTTTGATCTCGCGAAAGATGATATTTCCATCCAGATTGGGAAGGCCAGAGCAGTTTTTGTGAACCTCCAATACCTGTAGTGTAGGGCGTAGGCGTGACATCAGGTTTTCCGTCAGTGGTCGAGTGCTGCGGTGCGCTCCATATTATTATACGGGTCAGAAGGCTGATGGCCGCCCTCCGAAGATGCCAGAAAACTTTCAGTGTTTTACCATTGATATCTTCAGAGCATTGCTCGAGCCTGGTGGGAATCCTGGATCAGTAGTGCTGAAGTACGTTGGATGGTTTTCGGAAGAAATTATTCCCGCAGGATAGATGAACTATTCATGCTCCACAGGTTGTGCTGGCTTGGTCACGTGCTCCGTGTGCCAGTCGACTGAATTCCCCGAAGGACTCTTCGCACAACCACGTGAAGGGTAGAAACGAGCCAGAGGCGGTCAAACAATCACCTGGCAGCGAAGTAGAAAAGCCATTACCAACAAACTCAGCTGCGCCGGTCATTGCCATTTTCCTGGATGGGGGACCCCGAGACGGGCTATATCAATGGTTAGAGACAGTGTCAGACACGACCCAGTCGCATCCTCAATGGCGCTCGTGCATCCAACCTATTGCTTCCGATGCACAACTCACCTCCCAACCCCAATCCCCAAAAGTCCACTGACAACCCTGTATTTACGTATCACTTAGATCAGCTACCGCCTCCAGTGCACAGCTACCTACCCCACATCCCCTAATCATTGGCGAACGAAACTGCCAGCTATAACCATTGTGCGACATGTACGCGGTTCTTACCGCAAGTAATGATGATGACCGCAAGACAGCGACGCTTATCTGACACTACTGAAGCTCTATAAATGACTAACAGTAGCCAAATCACTTATGTCCCAAGAATGAAAACCTTAGGGGGATTTAAAATTGAAGATAAGTGGGATAACATAGGCGAATTTTTAGGGTTCAGGAAACACATCCCTACCCTACTCGTCCAAAACAAGTTAGTGAAGGTACAGTTGTGATCTGTGGAAATCTGCCTCGATTTAACTGCACAAGCAGCGCTTTAAAGGAGCACCTATATGAGCTTTCTCATGGCATCAAATAAACAGGCACAGTGAAATATCTTCATAGCTTACTTGAGGGTCGACAGGCCGGACCTGACCCCTCTCCATATAGCACCCTCTGTATTGTGGAATCCGAAGGGTGACCAAGCCGAACGGGAGCGCTCGTGAGAGGACCCGAACCAATTACATCGGTCGTTTCGGCAGAAGTCTTCACTGTTGGGTCCTGCGGCGGGCAATGAGAGGTTATGAGACGGAGCCTAATTTTCTAAAAACACCCAATATAAACAACTCCCTAAGAGGAAATGACCCACACCTTAACTGAAATGATTTCACCGACCCAACAAGCTACCGCTATAGAAAAATGCCAAATAGGCAAAAGAAAACCTGCCACAACGTTACAAGTAAAGCCTCATAATGGACATTTTGGGCCAAATATAAAATGTTTTCCTTATTGAAATCAATGTTAGCCACATCGTCCAACCGTGGTTAGATGGATGTTCATGAACTTTTCACTCAGATATGCCCCAGGAAAGTTGAGGGGAACTAACAAAGCAAAGCGGAAACGCTCTGCCAATCAGGGATACTTGATCGATTCATGCACATCAACCTTAGGAACGGAACTAAAGGGGAAAAACCACTGCAGCTGTTCTTCTGGCGCTGGATTATATCAGTATGCACAACAAAGGCCTGCCCGACTGGATGAAGGAGGGGTGCGCTTTTACGTGCGCCCCACAATATAAAGCTGTCTCTCCGATGGCCCATTCCCTGTGACAGCCAGTGTCTTACCCACGTCAACCGAGTTCGCTCTTGACCTTACAAGTTAGGCACCACTGATTTCTGTTGTGTTCTGTTTGGATCACACTCATCAGTCTCGGTCATAGCTTCATAAACTCGAATGTAACTGCTGCTCCTCCTGTTTATGTGCTGCATAAAGCCCACCCCATGCTTCATCTGGAAAGACATTCAAGAAATAGTTCTTCTTCATAGAACACACACTACGTGCAAAATGGATGAAAACTCTCTGACAGCTCAGTGCTGATTTCGCCCTCCTAGAAACTGACCAGAAAGAGGGCAATCCAGGAGTTTCTATCAACCTTATTTTCCACTTGAATATCATTCCAGATGAACTGTGAGGCAACTGTTGTGCAACACATTTGGTTGAAGTGTCATAAACAACCAGTTCTCCACAACCTCCAAAGCATCTCCTTGAATTGTGAGGGGTACGTTCAGAAACTGCACTTTCCGAAGTATGACTCCGATTTTGATGGTGCAAGGCGCATGCCGAAAGATGGTATGACGGTGGTCAGTTTATACAAGGTAGCCAGTTCTTGGTCTTCGTCTACCAAAGAGTAAGACAATGTCGTCTGCGTACTCCAGATCGACAGGGTTCTCAACAGCAACGATCAGAACACAAGGGCTTTGAATACCTTCCAGCGTTCGCCCCATTATTTCATCAATAATAAAGTTAACAACAAAAGAAGAGAAAGGAAATCTTTGTCGGATACCACTTTTTGTGGAGAAGCTTTTGCAGAATTCACTACACACTCGCACACGACCAGAAGTAGGTGAATATGGGGACCAGATTATGTTCACAAGTTTCTAGGGCATATCCCGTTGAGCATGTATGGCTGACAGCACTGAAAGACCGACAGAAGCGAAAGTAACCTTGAAGTCAAGGAGTACAAAGGTCGTGAGTAGTCCTGTTTGTCCACACCCAAGAGTTCGAGAGGCCCCAGTGGTTAAGGAACTAACTTACTAACTTACTAACCGGAAGGTCCGTGTTCGGACCCAACCTCAGCAACTCGACTACTCTTGTCTAGACTTGGGAAACCTGGCATTACCTCAGTCCTCGTGTTTCAACCACGTGGCACGGCAGCTAAGCGGCAAAAGGGTGTTACAGCTGAAGAAATGTCAAGTGAGTGCCACACCTAAAAATGAACACTAGGCCTAAGTTCCGCGCTTACTGAATCTACTTAAGAGAGTTCGAGTGAAAAGAAAGATAAAAGTGGACACAATTTGATTAAATCCATAAGTAAACCGGAAAATATCGGCAAACGAATGAAATGCGAAAGCTGCTGTTGCAAGAGTCTAATGTATGTAGATGGCACGTAACGACCACATGAGGAATAACTAAATGGACGGATAATTCTGGTATGCAGACGCCTCTCTCTACTTCACTATATTTTCCATTTTGACCTTAAGCGACGTAACCAATGGCGAAAAATACATTACTCACAAACCTTGCGATTTGGGTACAGCACAGTGTGTAGTGTATCCTTAGGCTCACAGATGCCCACGTTCCGTTGTTTATATTTGGCGCGAAAACGGTCCAACGGATCAGCCGCACCCAGCGCCGTGTTCGGAGAAACTTGGCGGCATTGGTCAGAGTCGGTGACAGGGTGAAGACTGTTGGTGGCTTCACTTATAGCTGACGTAATACTCGCGGGCTCAGCGGATCCCAGAAGTGTGATGTGCTCTGTCACGTGGCTAGTATCTCCTGCCGCGTCAGGTCTGCAGGGCTCGTTCTCGGAGGCTTTCAAGTCGACAGTAACCACACCACTAAGTTTATCGGGATCCTGAGTGTCCGCCACAGGTGATACATGGTCAGTTCTGAAGAACCGAAAAGAGGACGCATAAAGTAAACAAACCAGAGGATAAACATCGACACCGTAGGGAAGATAGAAAATTACTTTTCTCCTCCAATGAATGGTTTAACACCTGTTTCCGTCTGCAAGTAACTTTGCACAGTAACTTTGTCCGTGTCCAGTTCAGCAGCAGCGGTAGCCACCTTACGTAAAGCAGATTGCTCAGCAGCTTGTTTGAGTGCCACAAACTCCTCCTCTTGTTTTGTCCGAAGTGCAGCTTGAACGCCTCTTCGTTCATCTGAAGTCAAGGGGAGAAAACAATTCAAGGTCAGCAAACTACTGCCGATTGATCAAAGTAGTCTGTAACAGAGATATAAATGTAATACCTGAAAGAGGTTTCGGCAAAATGACAGCAACCAAACCCTTCGTAAAAAGGGATAAGACTACCTCTTAAGGAAGCCATAATTTTCAAAAAGAATCGGAGTGGTTAGAATAACACTATGATATCGGACGACCTTTAGAGTTGGATAACTGTCGCAGGCACTCTGTCATGGCGATGTCTGAAGAGCCCTGTCCTGACGCTTGTTGTTGCATCGATGATCGATCGATATAACGGTAAACCTATCTGAGCATCGCTGAAGGCTTAGTGGAGTTGTAGTAAGAACGGCTAGATCACTCATACTACATCTGGTAAGCTGTGGCGTTTGTGGAGTACGCACGTACGTTGTGGAGTGTTTTCAAAATCTTTCAAAAACCAAGAGTATGCCCAAGCAACAGTGTTCGAACGAAGACTGTGCTTCGCTTAATGTAGATAGTTGTGCGTGTTAGTCCAAGTTTTTACGGTGCCCACAACGCACACCGGCAACTCACCTTCGACGACGGAAATGTTGCGAGTGTGTGTCTCCATGGCACGTTTCAGTGCATCCTGTTTCGCTTGTTCCATTTTTTGCCACAGTTGGTATCTACAACACAGCGAGCATAAACGCAGTGAGGAAGTCAACAATCCACACTGAGCGTTGGAAACAGAATGATGCGCAGAAGACGAAACACCAATCACGCCAACAGGTTACTTATTAGGTTAATCGCCGAATTGGTTAGGCAAACTGGTAGCTCGTTAAGATGTAAACAGTTTGTCTCACCAGTCACTAAGATGAATTTGAAAGCAACTGAAATAAATGTTTCCACTGCACTCTATGATTTGTTGATAAGTAAGACCTTACTGCCGTCTATCACCCAGCACAACAGGCATCATTCTGTAGCGGGTAATTGCCAAGAGGACAGGTAGAATTCACCACGCATATTGTGATGAAAAACAGATGAGTAACTTGAAGGAAAACACTATCCATCTTTCAGCAATCTACATTTTAGTGCCGACTTCTTCAAGAGCAGACTACCTGAAGAAAAACGTCAACTGTACGTCCAATAAGGGGCACTTATCCCATTCCATGCTCTAAAGCGAGCCATTACAGTTACACTTCCCTACGCGCATCAGTCAACAGCTGCGCAGAACCGATTACACAGCAGAATTTCATGGAAAACGTTCTCCGAAAGCCATCACACAAATACTGATAGATTGATTCCTGCGAGAAGTTAACTAACTTTATTGAGGTTGTACAGGTGATAGG
Source organism: Clonorchis sinensis (assembly GCA_003604175.2). Taxonomy (NCBI): domain Eukaryota; kingdom Metazoa; phylum Platyhelminthes; class Trematoda; order Opisthorchiida; family Opisthorchiidae; genus Clonorchis; species Clonorchis sinensis. The sequence continues at coordinate 168,268,276 of CM030370.1, forward strand.
ACTAGTAGGCCCTATGAACGGACAGTTTATAAGGTGTTAGCAACAAATTATCTCTTCAACACCTCTTTAAAAGCATGAACAGATGCACGGTTATTGGTTGTTGATCAGGTGGCTGTTGATCTGTTCGCCGAGCTTGGCAATTAGCTTGCAAACGTTTCGTCACCATAGGAGGAGACATCATCAGTGCGCAGTTGGGTGGGTTGGGTTGGGTTGGGTGGGACACACCCAAGTGCGCACTGGTGATATCTCCTCGTATGGTAACGAAACGTTTGCAAGCCAATTGTCAAGCTCAGCGAACAGATCAACAACCAATAAGCTCACCCGAGCTGCCAATATTCCAACGCATTACCAGATGCACGGTTAATTCATAAGCACAAAACAGGAATATGGAAAGCGACTGGATGACGCTGATGCTTTGATACTAAAGAGAGAGAGAACCAAGCAGGATCGGACGCAGTGAGACGACCAGCTCTGTTTGACAAAGAACGCACCACTTCTCAATGTGTACTAGGAGTGGACCAGGCCAAACACTGGTAACTTGCGATTGTAAATTGGACCAAAGTGAGGACAGTGCTGGACCAGAAAGATCAATATTTGCGAGAATCCCATGCTACATGGGTTACCCCACCCCCCACAAATGCATTCCGTAACGTTGCACATCTTGTTACATTTGAACGTGGTCAGTTAAGGTTTGATTAGCCGAATGTCTTGGACCGGCCGAAAACCCACACCACATCCATCATTGCGTGCACACTGTGAGTACTGGTGAGTCTTCAGACAATTTGTGAGGGTTAATCATAGTCAAGTAGGAAAGAGGAATACCATTAGGCAAAAAAATCGATGTGACGTAAGCAGATGTACCACAGGGTGCTGTGACCTACTGGATCAAATTCAGAAATTCGCTTTGTTTGACAGTACTGTTGATGTGCATCAACCAAAACTGAAACCGACAAGAGACAGGGCGGGCTGCAATCAGATTCTGGGATGGCTAGTAAAAAAGACGTCTCGTTTGAAATTAGTAAATCAAGAAAGCCTAAGCTGAGCACCTAGCCAACCTATTATGTTTCCCATAGAAGAAAATCTCCATTCGGTTTCTATTTTTACTACAGAATTCCTTTCCGGTAGAAAAGCCCATACTATAGAAGGTCAACGAATTCGTAACGAGGAAATAAGAAAAAACGGGTATGCCTAACCATCGTTTGCCGAAGAGAGTGCTGTTTTCCATTCCAAATTCAGAGTGGCGTAAGCAGATAGGCGGCCAACCCTTGACCTGGCAGAGGGGTATAGAAGAAATCACGAAACGTTTGGGTGCTGTCGGCGCTACTCGCCTTCCAGGATGGGGACTGCGTGATCCCCACTGCGCCTGGTTGGAGACGCTGCAAGGTATGGCTGCCAACCGATGTCGGTGGCGTTCTTCTTGTCAGTTTCCATCCAGATTGCCTGAATGAGTGTTTGGAGGTGTAGGCACCTCGGAATGATTGTAGTAAGCTAGCAGCAGGTCCCTTCCCCATCCACCTTTATTCTTTTCTTCACAATAGGGCTTTCAAATAAATCATGGTTGTACGGCAGCGAAGCATCGGTGTTGAACACTGAAATCATGCTGTCGATGATGATGAGTTCAGTCGCGGAGAACATCCAGCACCATCAACTGAAGTGGCTCAGCCATGTGCTACGCATGCCGAAACGCCGTTCACCGACACGAGTGCTGTTTTCCGTGTCTCCTCCAGAATGACGCATACGACGAGGTGGACAACCTATGACTTGATAGAACGATGTGAAAGAGATTACGAAAAGTTTGGGTGTTGTTGGTGCAGGAGTCCTTCCGGGAGGGAATTTCTGTGATCCCTCCTGCGCTTCGATAGAGACCCTGTGAGAAAATGCGGCTGATCGATATCAGTGGCGTTTGTGCTGTCAGCTCCTTTCTAGACTGTCTGACTGAATGTTTGGAGATGTAGGTACCTCGGAGTGCTTGCGATAGGTCAGAACCAGGTCCCCCCTCACCCACTCTTTTCTCTTCTTTTCATTCTAAGGCTTTAAATATAACTAGATTAACTTTGTAGTTGTACGGCAGTAAAGCGTCAGTGTCAAAAGGGATATTGCTGTCTCTATGTAAAATGTCTCGGTCCGACGGCTACGGATGAGTAGAAAGCGATCTGAAACCCGCATGATATTGATTCATGAATTTTGTGCGATACGGAGTCGAGATGATGAATTAAGTTCCAGGCGAGCCTGACATCCATAATCCCCAAAATAAACATTTAGACGAGGAAAAAATTCACAACACTAAGCGCCCAGATTACGTGAAAGCAATCGATGCAAATAAGTGGAGAAAGCAAGAAACGGTTTAACTATTCACTCACCTTGTGGCTTGTGATTGGACAGCAGCTTGGCGAAGTTTTTCCAAATATTCTTTCAACGCGTGTTGTTGTTCCTTTACTTCCGTGGAATTCAACGGGAAACGTAGCCGTGGAAAGTGTACCCGGTTCGTAAATAGAAAATGCTGTGTAAGAAAGGAAAAAGAAAAAACTTATAAAGACATGCAAATCTATTCCTATTAGAGGCAGCGACTCGTGCTGGAATAAACCCGCATAATCTTAGCAAACATTGACTTCTTTTGCTAGTAACTGCCCAATGCAAGGACGAAAACGAATGTCTCCAACTATTTTGGACAATCCGATACCTTTGGAGCAATCAACTTGAGCAGATGAATAGATTTAGCACCTCGCAGGACATTCTGTTCGAATTCTGCTGGAAGCAGGTTCATGAAACCATAGGTCCTTTTGTCTTCCCGTTTCACCGCGGTAAATTTGAAAGCGCCAGACCAGAAGGCCGCATCTATGGGTAAAGACAAGATGATCAATAAGCTGGAGAACACTGCAGTGGACACAGAGGTAAGCTACTTGAGAACAATGAACAGAACTCACCACGGCGCAATAGATGGTTATTTGAAGCCAAGAGGTTGAATTCACTTCCTGAACCATCCCATGTTCCGTCTAGCAGTAGCTGCTCCAAAAACCTAAAAAAAGACGATCGGCAGCAAACACTAAATTGCTATTAAATCCTCCTACTAATAAAATAATCAGTAACATGAGGTGAATGTGTGCTGTGAGAATCTACAAGCACACCGTCACTGGTCAAAAAGGGGTTGAACGAGGGTGATCAACTGTATGTGATGGGTGTAGTAGTTGAAAGCCGTAAAATCAAGCAGCGTCATCATTTTTGCCGTATTCAGCCACAAAGGTGTGGTTTCGAGAAGCGTCACCTATGCGCATTCGACCATATCTCATACGAAACTGGACAGTGCGAAAAATGGCTGCAGATTGTAAAGTATCAGCTGGCTTCCACAGCTGCGTCAAATGGAAGGCTCGAGGAAGAAAGCTGCTGTCGGCCCAAAAAGAGTCTGCCTAGTATGTGAATGTTGGATTCCAACGGATGACGAGCTATACCGTACATGATATGCACTGTATATACCAGTCTAGCTAAAGCGGGTCAACAGACTTTACCGGAACTTAAGGCCTCGCACGTTGGTGTTTGAAGCGTTCTGCGCAAACGGAAGCCAAACAAAGCTGCCCTCAGAAAACTGATAGCGAGCGTATCCAATGGGGGTTTATTGAGGCAACACAATAATGAAATATATGTAAACAATCCTTACCTACTGATGAATTTTACATTGGCGAAATTTTTGGCTGAGGCATCTTGCACATTAGTAGTCCAATCACAGCTCACTCCTGTCACGTTGAATACAGACGCCATGTAAGAAAAACTGAGTCGCAAAGGTCAGATAGTTCATATTAGGTGGGGTCGCAAAATGAAGCGTGAAATTCAAAATGATATAAAAATCCCGAAAGTGAACCAGCAGGAGTGTAACGTACATACAGTACGGAGAATACAAGACATTCGGCGTAAATTCAAAATGTTAAATCAACAAATGAAGATAAAAGACATGAAGAAGGAGTCACCAGGCTGGTGCAAGATTAGTCACTAATTATTTCTGTTTATCTAAGGATGGGTTAAATCTGTTGACATCAACGGTCTTCGCAATCGGAAGCATATGCTCATGCTTGAGAGTAAAAATAATAATAAACCATACGAGAGGACCTAGGAGCATGACCATTGTCCAGCAACGGGCTGGATATAGCGTTTTGCGGACAGCCATAATCATACCTTTACCACTTTGAGATATACTCACCGATTCGCGTTCGGCCTGTGTAAGTAAGTAAGTCGTTCAGCTGTAACACCCTTTCAGTGCCTAGCTGCCATGCCACCCAAAGGAAGCACGAGGGCTGGAATACTGCCAGGTTGCCCAAGCCTAGACGCGGGTAAGTCGGGAGCCAGAGGTCGGGTTCAAACCACGGACCTTCCAGTCAGTAAATTCGCGCTCTAACCGCTGAGCCATCTCGCCCCATCTCTCGGCCTGTGTACCTGGACCTAATCTAATCGATGAATAAAGTTTGACATCAGAACACGGTTTGTAAGAATATAACACCAAAAGACTTCATAGACAACTGCCCTCTGGGTCACACAACGCTAAGTATAAACTGACCAACAAAGATAAACCTGTGCTTTGACGTCTCACCTCTTCCATGTGTGGCTCCCTACTTCATAAACTCGCTAAACGGCTGGTTGAAATCCTAGAAGCTGTCAAAGCTCAATACGGTTATCTCGAGCCTCTGTGAGGTCTTTGAAATTGAGGAAAGCGTACGAGTAATCAATGTAAGATGCCAAATTCTTGTTTACTAACCTCCACAGCGATGAACTAATTGATATGACTTAGTTAGGGTTTTGTTACAGACACCAGTTTATCAGCAGCACTCCTGCTGGACTATTCATACAAAACGTCACGACTTTGTACAACTGACGTCCAGTTGCTATCTAATAGCACGTAGATGGTGTTGCAACGGGTCAGTTCTTGCCGACGCATTCACGATTCACATAGAACAGTGATCGTCGGAAGGAATCCATGAATTGATGGTCTACAAATGGCTTTTCGACTTGTCCAAATGGTGATTGAATTCATGAGATTCACCAGTTACTCGATAGCCTGACTAGATAAGTAGACGGATCACTACCAGGAGGTTTACTGACAAAGTCATCGTGGGCCGGATGGTACATTCACGTCCAAAGATTCGCGCACCTGAAACACAAATGCACAGTGGTACGTAACTGTCTGACAGATGGCATAAATCGCCCCCTGACAGATACGCTGGATAAAAGCAGGTGTTCAATCAAGTTCATTAATAGGTATCCAAAATGCAGATATTGTCCCAGGGATGCCAAAAAGCCAGTCCATTTGTCATTGTCCATCAAGAGCGATAACGCCTCCACCTTAATTGAGCGCCGCTTGAGTTTGATGTCCCAACAAACGTAGAATGCCGCTAAATTATTGTTTGTCGAAGAGGCACAACAACACATCACCATACCACTGCATGCTAAGTCAAAGTTGGTTTGACTATTCGATTATATCTGTGAATCCACGTACACAGACCGAACGATAGAGCATTTTGGGATGCGAATCGGTGATCTCATTAAAACTTGGACACAGAGTTATGCCTGTTGCTGTCCAAGAAGAGTTATATTCAGTCAGCTGTTGGACATTTGTCACGCTCGTAGGTCCTCTCAGATATATATTCTAGTATTTACGTAAGGCACTACTCATAAAGTTGCTGAAAATCCTTCGGCAGCCCACTACCGGTTTCGCCCTTCTTGGGGCTCATCAGATAGACGCAGTCCCCGAGCTTCCGTCGACCTTATGTTCTCCTTGAAACCAAATTGCACGAAATTAGTGAAATACACTCATTTGAAAACAAATTTGGTTTTGCGAGAGACTCACCTGGAACTCAGCTGAATCTCTCGTTTGTGATGTTTCCAGGAAACTGAATGTGCTGCACCAGGCCGCCTCATGTTTCAGTCTTGAAAAAAACCAAATCTGTTTGCAAATGAATGTATTTCGCTCATAGTTTAGTATTACTTTTACTCCCAAGCACAAGCACATGGTTCCGGTCGCAGAAACTGCTGTTACCAATAACAATAGTAATATTCCGACTGCAACATCCAAATGAAACACGACGGCTGAGATACTGCTAGGTTGTCCACGTCTAGAAAGGAGCAGTCAAAATGCAGAAGTTGAGTTTGAACCATGGACTTTCCCGTCAGTGAGTTCTCACTTTAACCACTGAGTCTTAATAGTCTTAATAGTCTTAATAGACTTACCCCTTATGCCTTTATGTATGCGGAAACAATTGGTGACTAATCTCGCGCTAGTCTGCTGACTTCTTCGTCACGCTTTTGCTCCTTATTTATACCAGTCTTTGGTGACTTAACATTTTGAATTTACGCCGAATGTTTTATCATCCATACTGTATGTACGTTACACGCCTCCTGGTTCATTTTCGGGATTTATATCATGTTGAATTTCACGCCTATGCTTAACACTAACCGTCGATCGATTTAATTCGCTCATTACTCAGTTTTTGACCCCACGTGACCTTCTCTCGATGACTGCCTACACGTGACATGAACCATATGAACTTTGTGATTCAGTTTTTCTCACATGACGTCTGTACCTAACAGCACGTGGGTAAACGATGAACTATGGTCGAACTGTCAATGCGCACGATATCATATACCAGAGCTCCCAGCGTTTTCACAAAATATGTCGCTAAATACAAGGCATTAAACAGAATTGTATTGTATTGATCTGTGTGCAGAAGCACATTCAATCGATTTGCGTGGATTGTTCATCTGGCCACTTTCTAGCACACGGGAGGTGATCGCGATACTAGTTCTGATCACATAGAGGCCTGGTGGTATTCCTTATTCCGTTAAGGTATTTGCTGAGTCATGAACTAACCGATGAAGTGCTGAAAAATTTCAACCACTCTCATCTGACGATTGGTCCCACTTGTGCAGCAGGAACGACGGATTATTTCATTTCTTCAATAATAATCTGCGTAGAAAATGTAACGGTGGAATATATTGATGTGTCCACTTGTTCCGGACGGTACGCAAATCTCCAATTTTGCGCAATTGCAATACAAGCAAACCCTCGTTGACTGCTTGACACAGAACCGACAAAAGCTGCTTTGGACTGAGATGAATAACTAACAAGCCGATAGGAAATGGGTCTACGGAGAGATTGAGGTGGAGAAATATGGCCCAGAGAAACCCACCCGGATACGAAACTTGGATGGTGCCTAGGAAAAATTGTATGTTCAAATAGCGTTTGAAGGCGATGCCACATTTAACAAGCCGATAGGAAATGGGTCTACGGAGAGATTGAGGTGGAGAAATATGGCCCAGAGAAACCCACCCGGATACGAAACTTGGATGGTGCCTAGGAAAAACTGTATGTTCAAATAGCGTTTAAAGGCGATGCCACATCGGGTGTCAAAGAGAGAATGCTACCCAAATCGGTTTGCAGATCCTTCGAAATTATGTTCCTCATCCAAGAGCTAAATTACCTGTTCTTCAGGTATCCATAGTGGCCTACTGATTTACTTGCGGCTGTCGTGCAAGTTATACCCAAGACTACCACACCGAACCATGCCGCCTCTACCCGGCAAAACACAAAAGGAAAACACTGATAACGGGGTCGGCTTTCGTGTATTAGAAATTGGACAGGTGAACAATCCAAGCAGATCGTTTGAATCGGTTTGACGTGTTTCCGCACACAGCTCAAAGGACGTACGACAAAGTTTGCTTGTCACCATTGAGGCCGTCACCAATATACTCTGTCAGCCTATACTTTGTTTACAAAAGAAACTGCTTAGACCACCATCCCCTTCCAAAAGTCTATCCATAGCGAATATCAAAAGCCTACCAGATTCCCGTCCAGAGATTCATTGAGAAATCAAAACAGCTGAATGTAGTATAGACTCTCCAGAGTCCAGTACGAATCCGCCTAACGCTTTACATATCGACATACATTGAATGTTTGTATCAACCTACTGAGATATCGGTGAAAACACGTGCTTGCTATCTCTGTTTTACTAACGTACATAGGACTATAAAAAATCGTTCACCTGTAGCACCCTTTCGGTGCCTGACGGCCATGCCACCAGAAAAAAGTACGAGGGTTGGGCTAATGCCAGGTCGCGAGGCAGAGGATCTAACCACTGAGCTATCTCGCCCCATGCTCTCGACCACGCTTACGTCGTGTCCCTAGAAAACTCCATGTACCTAGTCCATCGTTTGCAGAAGCCAGCACCCTGGCGCCAGCCAGGGTGAAGTAAAATATAACTTGATGCCCAATGTTATTTTTGTGTGTCTATGTGCGCAACTTGGACGTGGCAGCGCCAATGCTAGTTATCCGTAAGGCAGTCAAGAATGACTGTAAAAAATCGTTCAGCTGTACACCATTCCGGCGCCTAGCTGCTATGCCACCCGAGGGAAGCACGAGGGCTGAGATACTGCCAGATTGCCCAAGCCCAGACAGGGGAAGTCAAGAGGCAGAGGTGGGGTTCGAACCATGGACATTCCGGTCAGTAAATTCGCGCTCTAACATCTTGGGCCACCTCGCCCCCAAGAATGACTGTACTATAAAGGAGTTTTTCAGTGCGTGTAATTCACTTGCCTACGCACACAAACACTCTTTTTTTCATGACCTAAGTCGAGACAGCTAAAAAGCATGTATGGTGTAGAACGGAAAACGTCCCAAGTGGCGCCATCAAAGAACGGCTTCGAACAGCGATGAGAAATCCTACGGAAAGTGGAGTAAGCCGGAGTTAAGTTTAGGGCTGGCGATTTCAATCAGTGAGGTTTCCAGGTTTGCACAGATTGAGTTAGGAAAGTAATCCGCGCATGTGTTATTCATGCCTAATCAACCTCGATTGAGAAAAGGGCTGTTCTGTGGTGGCTCATCGTTCTATGGTGCTGTAAAAGGCACACACCCCGTCAACCAAGTGAATTAACCCCATAAGAAGCAATTCTGAAAACACAATTGCATAGGCTGACGGAATTCGAAATGGGACAGAAAACACAACTAACCCAAGGTAACCCCAGAAATGGTCCACAAGCACGTTTGAATAAAAATCGAGCAATCGGTTCTGCAGGAGTGCACGCAAAGTGATCCGCTCGTGTGGCCAGGTAGACAAGAAGTTCGATGCCTCGGGAGTTTAGGAGAGGACACGAAGCCCCTTTGAGCATGCAGAGATCAGCGACAAAACTAGAAAATAGTGTAAAAAACGGTTCATACAATTCCACCCAAAAAAAGAAAGACGTCGGCGTCTGGTGCAAAGAATGGCCGGATAGATACTACAAGCAGCATTCCAGATTTATGAGAAGTCTGAAGCTATGAAACAACATGAAGAAAGGAACACTGTTGACAATGTTCGATCTGCTATAGAACGAATACAACATTCTTCTTTCACAAGAAGCATCCATTGATAAAACACGAAGAGTTTTCAGCAACCTTGTGAGTAGTTTGCTTCACGTAAAAACTGTTTATGCAATTTAGCTTTCTGAAAGTATGAATGCTCCCTAATAGTAAAACTTCCCAGTAACCAAGCAGGAAACACTTAGCCTCAAGGGAGCAGAACTCAGGCCGAAACAAAACGGCCATCGCAATGGCGGTTACCAACTTCATCGGTTCGCACCTGCTGACCCAAAGCAAACATTTACATGACCAGTAATCGGCGCTTTTGCTAAATGCATCCCGCACCAATTGTACAGTTTCTTCCACATTTGGTCCTCAAAATCATCTTGCATTGCTGATATCCAAATGCTGGGGGAAGCCGAAAAAATACAATTGTTTCAATTGTTATAAAACCGGACCGAAATGAAGTGCACTACGACAACAGGAGACTTTACTGGTGGACTCCCCATGAAGCCTTGGTGTATCGCCGAAAAGATACAGGCTGTGTGAAGCTGAACAGAACTGAAAGATGGTGTACGCGTATGTCGTTATTTATTTCCAAATATGGTTTAAAACTGTTTAAAACAAATGAATGAAAGCTGCGGTGAACATAGAAAGCTGATGTCTCTCCTCGGAACTATGGGAGAGGATATACCGATGGCTTGCTTATCGTTGACAAGACCGTCAGCGATCCCGGATAATATATTCAAGTAATGACAACGGCTGTTTCCTCAACTTGGTTTACGGCTTTGTGGCGCTCGGAATACAAACTATTTGTAAATTCGTTGGATTCGCGCTCGATTTTTGGTCAGAACCTAAATTAAGTAATGTCTCTAAATAAAAAGCCGTTGGTTTCTCTCTCTCTCACACACACACAGACAGAGAGAAAGAATAGTCATGGCACAGGATCTAGGCGTGCAACCATGTGGAAGTAATCAACCAGAGTCACTGATAGCCAACCTCCGTCTACGACAGCGAAGCATCGGTGTTAGACTCTGATGTCATGTTGTCGATGATGATGAAGATGTACATCAATGAGCTCACATGTTTTAACATGAGCTGAAAGAGCGTGAATACCAGTCGGTTTCTATCGAATCACTCTACAGGTAAAGAGAAAAACAGTTGAAAGTACTCACCTGATCCGGTCTGTAAGGGTTTTCAATCGATGACTTAGTTCCAACACACCGGAAGAACAGGAGCTGGTTGGTCGGCGGAAAACATCCAGTTCCTGTTTTAAAACTAGTTGGACAGCTTCCTCATAGGCCATCAGCCATTGCGATATCGCATGGATGAAACAAGCCCACGTCGGACCTTGCCAGGTTCTACCCGGAATCGGAGCGAGAGGCACGACTCTGTGAGCGAACCAATTCAATCGGCGATAGGCAGTACCGGCTCGAAGGTGTTCTTTGACGGTGTTAGCTAACGCTGCTTCGGAAATACCCAAACTTATGGCATCCGTCTTATTTGGGCAGTGAGTGAAGTGACCTGCCAGTGGTTCATTTCCACCACCCACTTGTCCCATCTTCGTTGGTACGTCCCAAAGAAACCGCGTTGATTGAAGCCCAATACGGAGTAGGAGCAGATCATGGAAGAAGCTGAGACGATTATCTCTAGTCCTAGAGTTCGTCAAAAGCTCTGGGGGTAACGTGTCCGAACATACGTTGGACTCGTGTTCCACTGTCGGACAGGATGAATCAAAGTTGTAGCGTTCTTGGTAGACATCATTTAAAACTGCCGAACCCCATGGGCCAGACTCGGTTAAAAAGGGAAGCTCACGCGAATCTTGATCACTAGAAACACATAAACGGACAATACACAATTGCTTATCGACATAGCAGCGGTGGATATAAGAAAAACCACTATTCTCCCTAATTGAGGAACCTCGAAACCTAACGGATTTGACCGGAGACTCGGCAGTGAAGACAAAATAGCAAAAATGGGATTTGCAAAGTAAGAGAGCTTTCAAAGAAACAACATGCCAGAAAACCAGCACTTTAGCTTGACAAGATAATCAACCGGTTACCAATAAAGATATCAGGTAACCTGGAAATAGAAAGCCCTCTATACAAATATGACACACCTTCCAACCAGAACAAACGGCACAAATGAAGCAAAGTGAGTACCCGATGTGTGTCATGTTCCGAACTGTCTTAATGAAGTCCCTTCGTCGGCGAATACAAATGAGCATAAGTAGCAGCAAGCAACTTCACAAGGAACTTTGCGAAATGCCCCAAAATCAGCGATGATAAGTTGAACAACCACGTTTCATAGGATAAGTTCCCAAAAGTTCGGAACGATGGCTACCTTCCAAGCAATGGCTACCTAAGATCGTACCAGGGTTGTCAGATTCCGAAGCGCACATCTAAAAATCGCGTGCGATGCACGGGTATTCCATTACTTTCAAAAAGACGAAACGAAATCCTCAACAAACCAAAAGGACTTCCAGTACTGTGGTTTTAAGATTTAGCTAAGCCTATTAGATGAGAGCGTGTGAGTGTGGACACAGTTTCTCCGATTTCGGGAGCATATCGTCAAACTATAAAAGCCGTAAGGTATCGTGAATAACCTAGGTAAAGAACGACCCTGCTCCCACACAATTACGACTGGTCTGTGCACGATTTACGGTACAGTCGATCAACCCGCGTGATGCAAACACAGGAAGGCACAGCACAGAGAGGCTTTGATAACAATGCACGAAAACCGCTGAAACCTCAGTAACTCGGTGCAAAAGCAATCGGCTTTTAAACTACAACCAATGCACCCTCCCTCGAAGCAAATGAGAACGAGACAAAATCCTCCACGCGTTTGTGGAAACAGCTCAACGTCCAACCAGAGAAAACCTCATTACTTCAAATACACAAACCATCGGAACACCATGCACACGGACAGGAACATTCTTAAGGAGCAATTACTGAGAACTACCATCGAGCTTTACGTGAAGACTTGCATACAGCCCACATGCCGCATGCCCGGGACTGAATTCAAGTCAGATAATACTTATGGACAGAAATAGCAGCGTTCGAGTTCTTATCCTCGAACGCTGCAGCGCTCACCATCAGCTGTATTTCAAAAGTACAAAAACGCTCCTTCTACATTCCAGCAAACTGTATCTACTTGATGCATGAGTACGTCAGTGTTGGACTGAGCGCGAGATGTGTGTCCACCATTTGCTCAACTCCCTCAATCGATGGACGCGTCAAAGAGGAAAGCTGTCCCTTCGAAGTTTGCTCCTCCTACGACCAATCAGCTGTAGGTCACAAACTAAAGCCTCTCCTCATTTTCGGACATTTTCAAAGTTCCCGCGAACTTATTGGTAAATTCCCAGGAGAAGTGGAGATATTCTGCTGAACACGTTCCCACGAGGCCCCCTCTAAGTATCCTCACCTATTCGATCGGATTCGTTGACCACCGTTCAGCTGTAGCACCCCTTCGGTGCCTAACTACCATGCCACCCGGAGGTTGCACGAGGGCTGGGATACTGCCCGGTTGCCCAAGCCTAGACAGGGGAAGTCGAGAGGCAGAGGTCGGGTTCGAACCACGGACCTTCCACCCCAGGATCCCAGCCCTCATGCTTCCTTCTGGTGGCATGGCAGTTAGGCACCGAAAGGATGCTACAACTGAACGATTGATTTGATTTTGGTTTGACATACTTCTGAGAGAGTGAAGTTAGGAATTTCGATTGGATACATCAAATTTGTGACTACCAGAGATTCAATCAAATGCCGCTATAGCATCTGCGGTCAATTATTATACGGTGAAGCCGATAAAATACGTTATTGGGAAACGGCTGAACCTATTCTGGTTACACCCATCCACTAGTGATGTGTACAATACTGATGAAAGCAATCTGATGATAATAAAATAAAACAATAAACTGGTAGACAGAAACAAGTCTTGCGTCACAGAGTAAGGCATGTTCGCGAAAGAGCGCCTTCAACATTCATGGAAGTAGTGCGTCTATGTGATGAACTTTCACTGGACATAATGTGAAATCAAAAGTCGTCCGCGAGATGCCTCAGTGGTTGGAGCGCGAATTTACTGACCGGAAGGTCAGTGGTTTGAACCCGACCTCTGCATCCCAACTTCTCCCGTCCAGACTTGGGCAACGTGGCAGTATCCCAGCCCTCATGCTTCCTTCGGATGGTATGGCAGCTAGGCACCGAAAGGGTGTTACAGCTGAACGATTATTATATTTTTATTAACGTCGTCCGTACTATCAATAGTTCAAAGGTCCTTGGGGAGCAATCATTTCTGTTTGGTTACAAAGAGCGTTAATAAGGTCATTTCCTACATCTTTGCACTTAATCACGTCAAGCAGATTCAATTTTTCGCTAGGGGAAATGGCGCTAGGTTATCACGAATATGTTAATTCTAAGACGAGACAACCATTTATTCAAGCAACTGAACAAAGCTCTTAATTCGGCGAAGGACCTCGTTTTAAAGGGTGTTAAAAAGGCTAATTGTGTGGTGCAGTATCGCTTGACTTGCTGAGTTCTACACCGTCAAAGTGCAATCGATGATTAGTCCGGTGGTGGGATGAATCGTAGGGGAATTGTAACTGGATGACTACAAAAAAGGTATAAAAAATTGCACTCAAATGTTTCGGATACAGACTTTGCTACTTACATGCCTCGAGAAACCCAGCAGTATCGTTTCACCTTCTGTGGTTCCTTTCGACCATGGTCCCGAAGAGTGTGCTCGGAGTCCGAGGATGTCCTTGTGAAAGGGTAAAAATGGTCGAGCAGAATGTTCCGTACACCGGGCACGGTATTGGCCAAAAGGCTGGAAACCAAGCACCGAGCAGATTCATCAGTGAGTGGGGAGGGGCACAGGTGTCGATCGCATGCGTCCGAGAACCCCTCATCTTCATCACCTGATTTGTTCTACAAACCAAGTATGATGTCGAACCAAGGTAGAACTTACCACGTATTTACATTGATCAAAAGCATAGGACCTGGTGAAATAGAGTAAAAGATAGACCGATTGTTTCAAAACGAAACACCAAAACTGCATGAATGTGAAGCTAACGCTCAAACGACACACTCATAACTTGATGAGTTGCGTGGGATCCTACCGGCTGCTTCTATCCGGACGTAAGCAGTACTTTTCCTCGTTGGAATAGCGATTGATTTGGCTGTGGTTTTCGCATTTTTAAAGGCAGCTACGTTCCGAACCTTGGAGTCCAGATTAGCTGAAACCATGAGGTTACACGTGTTTCATCCTAGCATGCGTAAAACTGCACTTGATTGGAAAATACGGTTACGTATTACCATTAAAACACAGCTAAACCGAGGACAAATCTTTCCATTCCCACGCTTAATCACGCTTAATCAGAATAAACACAAACGAAAAAATGCAAGAGCGACAAGCAGATTTGGGTCAAACCATAAAGACATCTCATGTAACAATCGATGGACTGGTCACATGGTTAAGTGGTGTAAGATTCCATACAAACAAGAAAAGTTCTGGGTGCAGAAGACTGCGTTGGCCAAACCACCAGCTCAAGAATTTCCAGAAGACGTTTATCTGCACCGTTTACAAATAAAGTACTCGCTAATTCAGAGGCGAACCTGGTGAGGAGTACTAAAAATAAGTGGCAGGTGTCGTTTTATCAGAGGAAATAACTGGAGATGGTAATAATACCAAATTATGTTGATCCACTCGTATGAAGTTTAAATCCCATCCTGAAGAAAAAAATTCACTTGAACTGCAATAAAAAAACCACCACCGTGTAGATAAGTATTCTTCTGCCTCCACATGACATCGATACAAACCACGAATCTAGGGTTGTATCCATCAATGAAAAGGACATCGTCCCAGTAATAACTTAATGCGAAATGAGGCTGAAAACTTAGCACTTTGGACTTGACTAAACATCACCAACTGGTTTACCACTTGTTTGATGGAAAAGGCTGCTGAAAATTTGGGGACTGCGCCTACCTGATGAGCCCCAAGAAGGGCGAAACCGGTCGTGGTTTATCGAGGAGTTTTCACCAACCTTGTGAGTAGTTTCCCCTGTGAAAGTATACTGTGACATCTCGGATATCGTACCAACTGAAACATGAGGCAGCCTTTGTGCAGCACATTCAGTTGAAGAATATCACAAACGAGAGATTCAGCTGGGTCTCCCATAAAAACCGAACTGATTTGTAAATAAGTGTATTTGTCGTCATCCGTCTATCATTAAAAATGGTTGTTATTGCAAAAAACTGTAAGCCGCACAACAAATATTCGGAATGTACATGCACTGGGATATCCAGAGGTGAAACACATGCTCAATAGGCATCGACCACCCAGTAGTTCATCCTTTTCATAAGTTGAGCTTTTGCACGGCACGGAAGTCACTGACACTGCGTAGAAGAATCATCAACGGGTTCTTCCACCCTATACAGAATTTTAAAAATCCCTAGAAACCTATATGTACCACACATTACCAGTTGGCCTTGCTCAGTGTTTCAAATTTGGTCCCGTTACTTTGTCAAAGCCATAAGGTTACGTAATCGTCAATATAACAGTGTTAAGGACATAGTTGTCAACGAAAAGTTGAACGAAAGATGGGTGCGAATACAAATTAAGGCGGGCTAGCACTTACAAGTAACCTTAACAGGAATAGCCCTTGAAGTCAAAAAACAAGCGGAGCAACGACTGAAACCTTACATGCTTCCGGGAGATTCGGATGAAAGCATCGGAATCCTTAAAGCAGATAATCCATTCCGGCATAAAGTAGCCTTTGCATCACATCCAAGGCTGGTAAAAGCACCAAGAAAGTGTTTTCCCTGCAGATTGTCTTGGTTCAATTTCTAAAAACTTAGAGAAACACAGGAATAATGACATACCTGTACGCTCATGAAAGGATTCCCATCTGCACAAGATGAGCTAAAATAATCCAAGAACTAAGGAGAGTTGAGTATTGAGATAGCGTAATTTACTGTGCTCTGGTAGCCTCGATCTTGAGGGCGACACTGTTCGCCAAAACCTCCGATAGGTAGAGTGAAAGTGGAACTAAAACAAGGGCTTAGTTACCAAACCTACGTACCTGTCAAAAGTTGAGTACTTAAGCACTTCGTTGTCACTTGGCGTGCTGTTCAGTAGTTCACGCTTAAAGGATGTATGGATGGAATCAAAGAAAGCATACCTTGTCAGGAATATGGATGGTTTGAGATGCAGTATCGTCGGGACGGAATGCAGCTAGAACCAACAGAAATGCCATTAAATCTGAAAGATCAATTGGGGTTGGATAGAGCAACACCCACCTGGATTTAGTGATTCAACTAGTTTCCTCAAAGTTTTAGCACGTGCTTCGCTTCTGCATTTTTCAAAAGAAAGGACCACAGCATTCAAAAGCTTGGTGAGTAGTAAGTTGGAAGGCTCAGGGTATATGCCGTCGACAAACCTAGTGTTTGTTGGAAACATTTGGATTAGAGCTTACTTGTGGGGTCCTTTTTGAAATAAGAAGAATGATTCAAGGGCTTTCGCTCGGAGAGACCGTCTGATTTCATCAAGCTCTCCTCTTGGGCGTCTGGCATCCTTCCATCGGTATTTAATTAATTCATCCAACACACGGGAAACGGACAAAAAACCGTCACCTAAGCGCTCCATCGTCCTGGAAAATATGAGGTAAGACAGTAGCAATACCTAAGGACCAGAACATGGGCACAAGGTTCTGATAAGGGTATGTGAAACATCATCCGATAGACCCGGTAGATCCCTTGGATGATGAGCGTCACTTGTTTCACCTAACTTCTGACCTTCCCTGACACAACCGTCGCCTGCGGCTACAGGCAGAAGTTCGCGCAGAGCAACCAAATCAAGGCAGACCGTTTCAACAGGCATGCCAAGCACATGGTACCCAGCGGCGAATATATGGAAGGGTCCGGAGACTAAGGAAAACGATATCGGATTCCAAGTCGAACAGCCAATATAATACCTTTGCTTAGTGGCTGTCCGCATTCTACTAGCTGCAGTTGAATGCACAAAAGCTAAAGCTGCACACTCTAGCAAACATCGAGTGGTGCCAGGAGCAAATCCCATAAAAATGTATGAAAACGACACTCAATTTTTTTGAAGTCCAAGTATCCTTTCGTTGAGACCAACTGAGGCTTACGGACAGAAAATAGAGGAAGGGGACATAAGCACGGTGAATAGCACCCATTTGGTAGGTTGTCACTGGACATTCGCCAAGAATCCTCGGCGACAATAGTAATAGCGAAAATTTCAGATAACGTAGCAAATCCACCAGTTAAATTCAACCTTTGAAGCACAGGGTATGTGACACAAGACCATACCGCGGTCCTTATGAGTTGGTTAAACTACTAGGGTTGGTATGGTTGTGTACCATCATTGATCTGATCAAACTACGAGCCGAAAAACTGAATGCGAATGTCCCAAGAACAGGACTGTCCAACTGAAGTTCACTGGTTTTCAGCGAAAACCACGAACCACAACCAGTATACGGGCCACCGAAAAAACGGTCCAGCTGTAACACCCTTTCTGTGCCTATTTGTCATGCCACCCGAAGGAAGCACGATGGCTGGGACACTGCCAGGTCGCTCAAGCCTAGACAGGGAAGTTGAGAGGTAGAGATCGGGTTCGAACCAGGATCTTCCGGTTAGCAAATTCGCGCTCTAACTACTCAGCCATTCCACCTCTTCGGGGGGATTATCTAGGCTAGTAAGGATGATTTGCATGTTCGAAGGACCTGGACCAAGAAGTGCGATACCGTCCGAATACCCATTGTCAATGAACGGAAGTCCCAGGGGGCATTTTGATCCTTGAAGTTCCACAGACAAGCAAGGAAGCTTCAAGTAGCGCATTAACAACAAATTTGAAGGGGCACGGTGAGACAGGTCAGCCTTGTCTTAAAGCACTGGATGCGGTGAACTTAGGCGAAAGCTTGTCATTCACTCGCACTTGCACACAGTGCCCTCCTAATGTATTTGAGAAAGCTGGCTAAAAGGGCGAGCAAAACAACCGAGATTGGTGCAGTTTGGCCTTCGAATTTTACGTGGCACTTGGCACTCTCCGTAACCATGATCTGTCACAGCAAATTCTTTATCAATCTATGGTTTCTCGATAACAGTAAATCGTAGCTTACTGAATATGGTAGTTAACTGGTTAGATTTAAAAACGGTGTTTTTTATTATCATGTATCTACTATCGTCTTTTGTTTTCCAATGGATCGATTTTTATTCCACTAATTTGATTTGCACTTGTAGCGTTTAGTGGATACAACCCGTGTCTAACCGCGCTCGACAACATTTTACGTCAGCAGTTGCACATTACGCGTGAATTCATGTCATCCCAGCATCAGTTGCACAGAGCACTGAGTACAACAATCAGTCGTTGCTTTACTACCGAATACCCCACATGGACGAATACGATGCAGGTCGGTTTCTTTTCTTACGCAGTGCGCAGCTGTTTGTGTTCGCGTTAAAGGACTCACAATGTTGGGCCTACATTGATTGGTAGTCATTTGAGCAAAGGTGAACACATATTATCTTGAAATGGGTTGCATTTACCCGTGTACGCAACAACCGGAAAAGTACAGATTACTCAGTAGGCACAGTAATTCGCAAGACTACTGAACCTTCCATCCCAATCTAAAGACCTTTCAAAACGTGGCCATGTGATTTACTTCCCATGATTGAGGGATGACTGTTGTTATATCCTGTCTAAATGCAAGTTAATCATGTTACTACTGCTCGTGTGATTCGCACTGTTGAGGATTCCGGGTAAGGAAGAAACCGCTATATGGAGCATCCCTGCTTTCCGGCACAGACTGGCTTCGCCCACAGGACCAAATCAGTGAAAACAAGCCTAATTTCATGGTTATTCAGAACAAAGTTTCACCGGGTCAAGAAACATCTCTTCTTCAGTATCTTAGGTGGTAAGAAAATCCCGATTGACCCAATTCTAAATTGATAAGCCTGTGAGTGACTTCACTATCGGTTACAGATTTGATAACTATTGCACTGCTGTGGGTTTGTTATTCGCTGTACCTAGCAAGCGCGTGTTGGAGTTTGCAACTAAGAGACCTGCGGATACACAGAAATTCCTGAACACAGTGTGGTAGAAACAGGTGACTATGCAGACTCACCTACAGTCTCCGCTCCGTGGACTTTCGGACTGAGAAAGATCAAAGACATCGAAACTGGGAAAACAACGGCATACCAGCAAATAATATGAGGGACAGACTACATGCCAGTATATCAAAACCTGATTCCCGGAAGTAGATCATGAATCTGTACAAAAGGGATGCTTACAAAGCAGGTATTTTGGTTCAGCTGTAGTTCGTCTGGGTTGATTTCGGACACCTGTCTATTTCTGAGGGAGTCACAGAAAGGGTGGTATAACTGGAGCTTGTCACATGTCTAATTGCGGGTTCCAGCTGCTTCGACTTTATCACAGTTGCTACAGGTTGTTTGGTAGTGCTACTTTGATAGTCTCCTGGTTAAGCGATAACAACTGTTGATACTTGATTACATTAATCGTTCAAACTTAATCTTGAAATACGGTTTTTTAGGTTGCTTTTACTGCCGTACATTTTCTATATAAGTAGGATAAATGAACGGACCAGAAACTTAACCTGTCCGAACGTTACGACGCAGAGAGATCAATGGCATGGCCTTCATCTTTCTGTACTGACACAGTTATACTGGTATCCAGAATATGGATGTTTATGCATTACTTTCCAGCAGGAAGTCGCCCGGAATTCAACACAGTTTCACGAGGACGATTTTAAAAGTGAACCTTGCGATCGGTTTGGCGCACCCTTCCACCCGCAAGTTGCGTTGGGATTGAATAACATCTTGAACACATGTTGCGGGCATTTTAGAAACTTTCCCAGAATAATTTTCATCACGTTCTTGGAGTTAACAATGTAGAAATTTGAGGACGCACTTTGACAGGGCCCACAAAATCGCACTACTTACTGCTTCGCTGAACAGTCGTTTCGGATAGTTTGCCAAATAGTAAGGGACAACCTGAAACTTTTCGAACCGTTGTTTTCATCGATATTGCTCTCCTTGGTTCAGACCCTTCCGAAATGCAAATGATCTTAAATAACCTAACTAACTCTGCCGCACGGTTTGGCATGCGCTTCACACCCGCAAAGTGTAAAGTGCTGCTACAAGACTGGGTGGGATCAAACCCGCACCTCGTGCTTGCAGGTGAGCCAATCGACGTGGTAGATAAATTTGTTTACCTGGGCAGCTGTATAAGTTCCGGTGGACTGGCTGGAGATGAGATCATTTCTCGAATCGGGAAGGCCAGGGCAGCTTTTGCCAACCTCCGACACCTGTGGCGCCGACGTGACGTGAGCTTGTCTGTCAAGGGAAGAGTTTACAGTGCGGTGGTTCGATCCATACTGCTTTATGGATCAGAGACGTGGCCCCTACGTGCAGAGGACGTACGGAGGATGTCAGTGCTTGGTCATCAGTGTCTCCGCAGCATTGGTCAGGTCTGGTGGGAACATCGGATTAGTAATGCTGAGGTACGTCAGTTGGTCTTAGGAAGAAGGAACTCTCCCGCTTTATAGGTTGCGCTGGTTGGGACATGTACTCCGCATGTCAGAAGACCGTCTGCCCCGTAGAGCTCTTTTCGCCCAGCCCTGTGCTGAGTGGAAGCGACCGAGAGGTGGACAGTGTATGACCTGGCAATGAAGTCCAAAGACAGTAACCAGTAGACTTAGTCGGGCGGGCAACTGCCGCCTCCCTGGATGGGGACCCCGGGACTCAAATCACCAGTGGTTAACGACACTGGCAGAAATGGCCCAATCGCGCAGTCAGTGGCGCTCGTGCATCAAAGCTATAGCCTTCAATGCGTAGCTACCAAATTTCCGAAAAAACTGAACATCCTTCGCCTCCAAGGCTTCTTTTTACGTTCCACATTTCCGGTGATCGAAACTGTAGCAGCTGGAACCAATGTGCCTATGGTACACGGTTTATAGCTGATAAATTGATTGATTGATTGACTTGATGCCAATGTTTCCATGCCCCCTGTATTGGTGAAATCCGTTTCTTCAGAGGCGTCGTTCCATGGGTGTGTCTTCCATCCTAACTTATGCGTCTCCGTTGATGTTAAGAAACTTTGTTTCCATCTGCGAACACCGCTGATTTGTAGTTCATGAGGTTCTATCTGGCTTGGTTGAATTTGTGGGCGCGTCTTCCACCCTAACTTATGCATTTCCATTAATGCTGTGGAACTTGGCTTCGGTTTGCGAACACCAACGATTGGATGTGCGTTACTCAGTATTTACCTTTTTGGATTCGAATAATTCAGGTGGAAATATGTGGATACTGAGATGTATATTTAGAACAGCCATGCAAGTAACTTAAATTTTCCATCATGATCTCTTATGTCTTTCCCTTTCTGGTTATTTCTTCCTGTTCGATTGTTTCTACGAAACCTTCTCATATCTGGTCGTATGAGGCTTGCATATTTATCTTTCCGCTTTAGGGGAAATACGGAAATCTCAACAGTAACCTGGTGTCGTTTGGTCCTTGTCAAACCCCAACCTTGGGATTTTGTGTAAAACGCCATGATCGAATCCAGTCCTTCAAACCGGAGTCATTTTGGCGAATCAAAGCGAGTGTGAGTTTGAGTTTCTAATACTCTCAGATGAATCCATGGAGTCGCTGTATATCTTCCTGATTGAGACTCCCGCTATCCTCCCCGCGTGTGGCTTTGACGGTGCGTTGCATCTCCGCCGTCCCTTGCTAACTAGACTGCCTAGCCATCGCCCGTCAGCTCACCGTACTTTATAAGATGAGGTGTTGAGGCATTGAGAACCACTCTGTAGATAGATAGAGATCTGTTCTGTAGATGGTGTCTTGTTGTAGCATGTCCTAATCCCTCGCAGTCTACCTAGAATCGTAGGTGTTCAAAGTAAGACTTTCCATATACTGTCACCATCCAGGCTTGAGCACATTATTACCTCGCAGTACAGTAATATGGCGCTTCTGTTTGGGGGTCACAGTTGTCAAGAGGGTCACAACAACGATCTGGTTCCTGTTTCACTAGAAAATAGGGTGAAGATACACGGTTTATAGCTGATAAATTGATTGATTGATTGACAGATTTAGAAGGGACACTTGATCGCCAGACACCGCTCAGGTTTCTGACGATCAAAAGCAGTTTCCAGATCAGGAAAAAAGCCCAACGTGGGACGTTTGAAAGACCAGGGCTGTTCCAGAACTTGCCTCAAGGTAAAGATATGGTCGAGGCATCCTAGGCAAGGGTGAAACTCGGCTTGTTTCTGAAAAGTGTGCTTCTCACAATAATCGGACAACCTGCGCAAAATAATCCAAGAGCAACTTGGATGCCACATCTACAAGGGTGCTGCAACGATGATTTTCAGTTGACGTTCTTGTGCTCTTTCTGAAAAATGGGGTCACGGTCGAGGAGACCCATTCCACTGGTAATCTATTTTCGTTCCAACTATTCCACAGTACAGTTGTCAGACCTTTGAAGAGTGCGGGATGTAAACCATCCGGGTGCTCGTAATCCGCCAGCGATCTCTAACATTCTTCGAGATCCTGATTATTCGGTGTTTGGGGTACTCGGGTACGCCATCGCTGTCGGTACGGTATGGCCTGGTACAGCCTTTCTGGCAGTAATAAAATCTGCTGACCTCGATGATATATAGTGTTCGTTCAGTTGAGTCGGATGGCTTGAACGAGTGTAGCTCCTTTAACTCGCTCCCATTCAACATCCAAGCAACCTTCGTCATCCGCATGGCTGTATATTTCCAATAGCTTTTTGGCCAGATCAGCTCTACACTGTTGATCTACTGAAACCTGCCGAATTCGATGAATGAGACTGCCCCGCTTCGGCGCGCGTGATTTTGGCGGAAAGCGAAGCAATAACCGGGCATGATCAGAGGAGGGAGAATCTTTAATTGAGGGTCTCCATCGGTAACTGATAATCACATGGTCCGAATGAGTCCAGCACTCTTGCGGTTAATGGCCTCCAAGTAATCCGAGGTAAGCGTTTGTGCTGGAAGTTTGTACTGGCCAGGAACAAATGATGAGCAGTATACAACTGAAGCATTCGCTCCCCATTGAAGCCTGCAACGTGGATCAGATATTTGCAGGTTAGTGACTATTTCTGTTTACTTTTCTGGTCAATGGTTTAGAAACGGAACAATGACTAGAGGACTTGTATATGAGCTGATCGCACCAAATCTTTCGATGGATGAAGAGGGGATGTGGGGAAAGCCGATGAGCGAGGAACTGAGAGAGCGAATGGTACTTCCCGGTCACCCGAGTGGAAGGGGGTTTAGTTGAGGTACTTCAGCTTGAGTCTCCGATTCAAAAGTCTGACCCACAAGGCAGTGGGAGGATGTAGGGTTGTGTTCGGGAATTCTGCCCCTAGCCTCTGACCCAAGTGCTTGAACCGTGAGGCAGCGGACCGTATGGCTTTCTTTAGGGACGCTGCCCAGAGATGGTGAATGAATAGTATGACCTGCTCGGATGAAGGTAGCTGGCCTAACCCGAGGACACAAGGAGTAAGGCATTATTGTCTCATTCCTAATGCGGCTGCACACACCAGGTAATTTATGAGCAGCATCGGACTCTACTTTTGAAAGTAGTTCGACATACTGAATAGTGTGCCGGGGGTCACGATAAACAGTTGGGTGATCTGAGTGTGCGGTTTTTAGGGCCGACCTTTACCAACCTCGGGAGAAGACAGAATCATTGCCTCCATAAATGTGGACATGCTGGTCGCCTGGAGGATACGCCTTACTGCCTTCACACTCCTCTCACGGAGGACAGTACAACTTCACCTCCAGATTGCCTCGTAATGCGATTTCTCGCAGCAGGGGGGCTCGCTGTTCTTTGCCAGGCTCCTCCCCGTTAGCATTCCTGGCATGCCTGAACCTCTCGGATTTCCACCCAGTATAGCCCGCAAAATCATTGCAGCACAGAAGCCCGACCACCACAACAAGGTGGTGGGGACCGTTGTGCACAATAGTTCTAACAACAATCCAGCCTACCTGCTCCCTCCAATCCGGAATGCCGGCCTTCAACACAAGGGTGGATATTCGGCTACCCTCAGACGGATCTCAGTACGGATCTCTACTAAAGCGTCACCGTGTTCCTGGTCGTGACCTTCCACCTGCTCTTTTTCTTCTTCGCCTTACGGCGGCACGCAAATTTTTGATCCGTGAGAATCAAGCGGGATTTCGACGGGGTAGAGCCTGCATTAACCACATCTTCACGCTCGACCACGTGGCCAGAGGGCCCACAACCTTGATATTCCTTGAATTCTAGGGTGCGTTCGTTTCTGTCGACCGGTCAGTGCAGTTAAACATACTTGCTGAACAGGGTATGCCCCAGAA
>CM030370.1:168300630-168313534 GCA_003604175.2 Clonorchis sinensis
GCTAAGCCTGTCCACTTGTGCATTCAGAACTCTGGCAACTCCAGCGATGCCTGGGCTTCCAGCTCACTACGTCAGCGCATTCATGGCGTCATAAAATTTGTGTTTCATGGTGTACAATACTAAAAACTGAGCCCGCGTGCTCTGGCAACCTGAAACTGGACCTGGTGGGAAAAGCTAAAAGTACAGGAGTATCTGATGCCGAGATCTTTGATCTCAGTGGAATGGGTGATGAGATTTCCAATAATTGTGAAAGCGTCATCCGGGAGAGAACAGCGACAGGAAGTTATGCAGGATTTTTTGGAGGGGAAGCTTAGGCCAGAGTCGTTTGCCAGCGAGTCAGTGGATCTAAGTCTCGCTTAATCTGGTGAAAGTCAAGGGCTTGTAGAGGGGTATGTTTACGCGATTTTTATATCATCCGCGAAGAGGAAAGCCTTATCATGGGATATGGCGCCGAAGACGTCATTGATGTACAGTAAGAAAAGAATGGGGCCTAGTACGCTTCCTTGGATGACCCCACTAGTGATCGATAGTGGAGATGATTGTATGTCCCCGATTTGCGTTAGATGCGTCCTGTCTGATAAGCAGGAGGCGAACCACTGCAATAAGTTTCCAGTGATGCCAATGGTACTAAGTTTTGTGTAGCAGGGAAGCATGAGGCTACTCACGTTTGCAATAGAGAGGAGTGTATGTGCTTTATATTTGGCTGGCGGAATGGACTTTGACCGTTCCGTGTATGTTGTATATCTTTTTACCAGATGGAACGTCAGCCTTCCAACATTAGTAGTTTATAGCTGGGTTGCTTGCGAAATCGGACAACAGAGTGATTTACCCAACCGGTCGTTATTCCGATCATACTACGTCATCATACTACAGATATTACACGCTTGGGTGACATCACGCCATATGGCAGTATTTTCTCCCCCAGTCCGTTACGGGGCTTTTCGAAAACCGAAGTATGTCAAGTAAGTGATGGCAAGACACTGCCATACCGAGTATGACAGCACGCCCTCAACTATTCTCTTCAAACTCTCGATCCTCTCGCTCACTCATCCCATTGACTGCAAATGCGAATAAGCTCCTCATTTTTCCCCAGCTGCCCCCATGATATATTCATTTTAAACTGCTAAACTTGCCGCTCGAATTTAATCATTTTGACGGACTTTCTGTCTGTGCTGCCCACAAACTCAATATTTTTCTATATAGTTCACGTTCTGGATCGTTCCTTGCCACCATCTAACTCTGCAAACAAACTATATCGCCCGGCTCCGCAACGGTGACACAAGTGAGTCTCTACAGTTCCATTGTACAACATGTTTCTGAGATTTCTGTTACCATTTGTCCGCTTTCCTACTCCCTCTACTTCATCATCCCCACTTACGCTTTTGGGACCCTGGCCATGAGCCAAACAAGCCCGGGCCTCGAGGCCTCAGCGGTATCTTTAGGTTTTAGTTCAATTAGACCGGTTGGTTGGTACACTGAAATTACTGACGTTGACCTCAGGTGGCCCATTAACTTCTCTCGGTACTAGAGGCGTACCACGGATTTCGATGGGTCTATGTTACGTATTTCCGGTGTAAGGCAACAACCTACTACCTGACGCTGCCTGGATTGGTCAAGCTATGCCAGGGTGTAATCTGTTACGAACGGCAGTAAGCAGTTGCCAAAAGAGTCGAAGCTCCCTAATCGGGTCCAAGCCTAGATATCAAGAACTCTAGGATAATTTGGATGGCAACCACCAGTAGAGTGAACACCGATGAAAGCTAATGAGAAGTTTAGCGTCCCGTTTGTCTTTCGTTTTTTTCCGGGTGCACCACAAACTCTGCCTATGTTGTTTCGTCCAGCCACACTCCGAGTTCCCTTTGAAATCAGAGCCAGGTCAGCACCTTTATCAAGTCAGGTGGATTTACGCCGCGGCTAATTTTCTTTGACCTAATAACTTCATGGTAAATACAGCAGGTGCGGCTCCTGATTCCGTTCCACTATCATGTCAGTTTTTTGCGAGCTACTGAAGTTCCCTCTTAGACAATTTTTGTGGCCTTTTAACTTCATGAGCAGCATCTGCTCTGAAAATACGGGTAGCGGCGTGGATCGTGCCGTACTACGCAAGATCCAAAAATGCTTCTTGGTATCCTTCAGAACTTATGGGATTGCTTATGGGAGGTTGCTTTGCGCTCTTTCTCAGTTCGAAAGGACGGACAGGGAAACAAACCATAGTACAGGCCTTAGGATGGATGAGACACAGGCGTTGAAGAAAACGCTTCTAGAAATTCGGCTTAGGACCCCATGCAATTCGCTTCATTGGCCGGGAACGAATATTCGCATTTTGTGGTGATCAAGGACCTTGTTGGACAATGAAGCACTCGTACTGATTCACGTCCACCATGGTGAGATTGAGGCGGCAACATTCCTTGTGTATCACACCTACGCACGTGAAAATATTCAATAACTTGTTCGTCCCCTTGAGAAAACGAGCCTGAATATTGAACGTGGAACTATGCACACCAAATATTTGAGACAGGAGCGTAGTGGTACCTGTAAATCCAAGGTGTTTTGAGAGTTTCAACGAGCGAAGTTTGAACAGATCATGCTCGGTCACTCCGCCTTCCGCAAAAATTCTAAGCATCCAGGATTCACAAAACAACGTTAAAAAAGATCCGAAATTTCTCGAAAGGCTATTGCAATTACCACAAACTCCAAAAATGTGAAACTTGCAACGGAACTACTTATGTATTACTGAGAAAATTAGCAGTAGTAGGTTCATTATATACCGCAACCTAACGGCAGAGTAGTAGTTCTTTAATCAGATGTAACCGCTCTACTCAAAACACTCTGGCAAGTAAAGGTAGCGGTTGCAATGGCAGCGTTACGAGCAACGCTGTGTGTAGTAGCGGTACAGTGGGAAAGGTGATCGAATTCAGCAATTTCAGTCGACGTAAAGTAGATATCTGAGATACACGGAATATTTGTGAAGTACACCAAACTTAGATATTTGGATAAAAGATGGGAGATTAACCAGATGTATATCTCATACTACCGCAGCAGGAATAAAGGATTTTGCCTGAAATTAAAGATAGTTGGTAGTGTAGAACAGCAGGACAACCGCCATTCAGTCCACCCATATTTTTAAGCGCTTATATAAAACCAATCACTACTCAACGTGGTACGGTGGTGCAACCATTGTTCAACCGGGCCAACGGGGCTCATTATCCAGAAAAATTACCCCATATAATATTTATGTTTAATTTAATTCCAGGACGGATGCTAGTTTCCGCAGAAGAAATCGGAATGAAAATATAACCCGGTGTTTCGCGGACGTAGTAATCCTACAGACGGCTTCGCTTGCTGGGAACAATACAAATGTCATCCGAGAGTCATCCATTTGTCCAGTGAACATTGTCCACCTGCGATGGTGACATATAGAAACATCCAAATGGTTTGAGGGCCTGTGGATTACACTGACTTGTTTGTAACATTAATCGAAATTTGGATGTTTGACGATGCCATTATTTTGCGTTGCCAAAAACGAGGATTACATGAAATAATACGTAGGACTTTCTAAAAAATGTTACCTTCGTTGGCTTATGGCATCGCTTAAGTTTTTTGTTTGGTACAGTTACGCCACGCATTTGCCATGGGTATGATGTTTTCTACCACGTAATCTCGGGCGATTTACACGTTTGACACATGGCAAGCGTACTCACATAGAGTACAATAAATGAACCTGCGACTCGATGTAGGACCGCACTGCGCCGACACACCCCACGTACATACGGCAACAAGGCACACCATTTCTGCACCGACTTGTATGTAACAGTCAGCTTGTCCGGTAGGCGTGACACGAAATATCTGACAGTTAGTGTACCGTATTTGCTTAAAGCCCAACGTATTTTATTAGGTAATTTTCAGTTTCAAAATGCACGCGATGCCAGTGTTGTCAAAATAAATCGGTGATACCTAAAGCGCAACCTAGCGACTATGTATAACCATGCAGTCATGCGGCAGGTATCCATCGCGCGCGTAGAATTCGTGTGAGAGGTAGCAGGAGGAAATCTTCTCCTGTTATGTTCATCTGCCACGGTACATCCGTGAAACACTTGGTTATATTTTCATTCCGGTTTCTTCCGCGGAAACTGGCATCCGTCCTGAAATTAAATTAAACAAATATTATATGAGACAATTTTTCTGGATAAGTTAGATACCAGAGCCTCGTTGACCCGGTTGAACAATGGTTACAGCACTGTACCACGCTGAGGGGGTTGGTATTATGCCATGAACTTTTAAAACAGCTCGAGAAAACCGAACTCATAACGTGAGTATAATGCGCTGTTTTAACGGATCGCAACACTGAAATACGTAGGAACACGCATGTGAGCACATAAAAACACGCATGATCGGTAGCAATCGAAACGGGTAGCGCGTTTATCTTCAGCTTGGATCGAAGCCCTATTGTAACATCTAACTTTGGTCGAATGTTTGTTCGGAAAATGTTCAGGGAAAGACTGTTACGATGGGTGGTTTAAGATCGCAACTTCAACAATACGGTCTTGAACAGAGTGGATATTGAACCCAATTTTTTTTCGTCCTACTCTGTCCTCTGCATCTTCGAGACCGCTTTCAGCACAAATGTTTTTATCTTATAGAAACTCTTGCAAAGATGGTTCGGTGGACCTTCGTTCGGTGAATTTTGCCCGAGGTTACGCCTTGCGTCATTAGAGCCACTGCCCGTCGCTCAACTTTTCGGATAGCTGGATCAGGTTTCTCCTCATTCAAGTTTCACATATCAACAGCAGATGTTTCGTCGTGAACGGTATGCTATTCTGGACCCAGTGTGACATGTCCTTGCGGGAACTCCGTCTGATGGAGCGTCGAAGCATCCAATTGCAGCAAAGTAGCCTGCGGCACTTCTTCATAGTCTGCAATGATTTTCCGTGGTCTGGTTGATGGGGTTGGAAAAATAAACGGCGGGATTTCTTCTGGGTCAGTATACTGAACGATACTGCGAGGCCAGGAAGCAAGTATGTCGAAACGCTTATGATCCAAACGTTGATGGTGTGTTCGAAAATCATTTAAGCTCACGTTCAATAAGTCACTGGTTGTTCAACTTCACTTTGTGACGCATCCAAGCAGTGTAATGAAACGGCGATTGAACCGTTGTACTTTCGGGTCCGGCGGGAGCAGACCAGAAGTTCGCTGGCTTCCGCGGTACGTTCAAAATAGGTTTCGTTTTTCCCTCGTGCTAGTTCGTGAAAGAATTCTTTCACGAACTAGCACGAGGGAAAAACGAAACCTATTTTGAACGTACCGCGGAAGCCAGCGAACTTCTGGTCTGCTCCCGCCGGACCCGAAAGTACAACGGTTCAATCGCCGTTTCATTACACTGCTTGGATGCGTCACAAAGTGAAGTTGAACAACCAGTGACTTATTGAACGTGAGCTTAAATGATTTTCGAACACACCATCAACGTTCGGATCATAAGCGTTTCGACATACTTGCTTCCTGGCCTCGCAGTATCGTTCAGTATACTGACCCACAAGAAATCCCGCCGTTTATTTTTCCAACCCCATCAACCAGACCACGGAAAATCATTGCAGACTATGAAGAAGTGCCGCAGGCTACGTTGCTGCAATTGGATGCTTCGACGCTCCATCAGACGGAGTTCCCGCAAGGACATGTCACACTGGGTCCAGAATAGCATACCGTTCACGACGAAACATCTACTGTTGATATGTGAAACTTGAATGAGGAGAAACCTGATCCAGCTATCCGAAAAGTTGAGCGACGGGCAGTGGCTCTAATGACGCAAGGCGTAACCTCGGGCAAAATTCACCGAACGAAGGTCCACCGAACCATCTTTGCAAGAGTTTCTATAAGATAAAAACATTTGTGCTGAAAGCGGTCTCGAAGATGCAGAGGACAGAGTAGGACGAAAAAAAATTGGGTTCAGTATCCACTCTGTTCAAGACCGTATTGTTGAAGTTGCGATCTTAAACCACCCATCGTAACAGTCTTTCCCTGAACATTTTCCGAACAAACATTCGACCAAAGTTAGATGTTACAATAGGGCTTCGATCCAAGCTGAAGATAAACGCGCTACCCGTTTCGATTGCTACCGATCATGCGTGTTTTTATGTGCTCACATGCGTGTTCCTACGTATTTCAGTGTTGCGATCCGTTAAAACAGCGCATTATACTCACGTTATGAGTTCGGTTTTCTCGAGCTGTTTTAAAAGTTCATGGCATAATACCAACCCCCTCAGCGTGGTACAGTGCTGTAACCATTGTTCAACCGGGTCAACGAGGCTCTGGTATCTAACTTATCCAGAAAAATTGTCTCATATAATATTTGTTTAATTTAATTTCAGGACGGATGCCAGTTTCCGCGGAAGAAACCGGAATGAAAATATAACCAAGTGTTTCACGGATGTACCGTGGCAGATGAACATAACAGGAGAAGATTTCCTCCTGCTACCTCTCACACGAATTCTACGCGCGCGATGGATACCTGCCGCATGACTGCATGGTTATACATAGTCGCTAGGTTGCGCTTTAGGTATCACCGATTTATTTTGACAACACTGGCATCGCGTGCATTTTGAAACTGAAAATTACCTAATAAAATACGTTGGGCTTTAAGCAAATACGGTACACTAACTGTCAGATATTTCGTGTCACGCCTACCGGACAAGCTGACTGTTACATACAAGTCGGTGCAGAAATGGTGTGCCTTGTTGCCGTATGTACGTGGGGTGTGTCGGCGCAGTGCGGTCCTACATCGAGTCGCAGGTTCATTTATTCTACTCTATGTGAGTACGCTTGCCATGTGTCAAACGTGTAAATCGCCCGAGATTACGTGGTAGAAAACATCATACCCATGGCAAATGCGTGGCGTAACTGTACCAAACAAAAAACTTAAGCGATGCCATAAGCCAACGAAGGTAACATTTTTTAGAAAGTCCTACGTATTATTTCATGTAATCCTCGTTTTTGGCAACGCAAAATAATGGCATCGTCAAACATCCAAATTTCGATTAATGTTACAAACAAGTCAGTGTAATCCACAGGCCCTCAAACCATTTGGATGTTTCTATATGTCACCATCGCAGGTGGACAATGTTCACTGGACAAATGGATGACTCTCGGATGACATTTGTATTGTTCCCAGCAAGCGAAGCCGTCTGTAGGATTACTACGTCCGCGAAACACCGGGTTATATTTTCATTCCGCAGAGGTCCCTTCGGAGCCCTCGACTCAAACCCGACGTACAGCTATTAAGCCTGCTAACCTCCCTGGTTACACAACTCTCGGCTCCTCACCTTCGGAGGCAGCAGAGACAGTGTTGAAATGCTTGTCCACAAACTGTCTTAGCCTCTTCAACAAACTTTGTGATATTAAACAGTCAGTTTGTCTTGAACAGCCGTCCATTATCGCACTCACAGAGACCTGGCTCACACCAGATGTCTCTGACGCGGAGATCTCAATAGACGGCTACTCTATTTTTCGAGCTGACTCAAAACGAGGGAGAGCTGGTGGGGTTGCTTTATACTTACATGCGGCCCTGCCAATCCCGATTGTCCTCTCTGATACCACTCCTGCACCTTTTGTGATGCACTGTGGCCAAGTCCCGCTGCGCGGGTCCGATTCTCTCCTTCTCGTGTGGTCTACCGTAGCCCCTCGAGTCCTCCGGAAGATGACCACTTCCTCATACGAACCCTTGGGCAACTCTCCTCCAGCTACCACTTCACTCATCTCCTGCTGGTAGGTGACTTCAACGCTCCAAAGGCCCCCTGGACGGAGCTCCAGTGCGTCGGATCAAGTGGACCCTTTGCAGCGGCGTTGACCGAAGTCGTTCAACAGAGCGCTTGGACTCAACATGTCGTTGCACCCACCAGATACCGCGCGGGCCAACAACCGTCCCTCCTGGATTTGGTCATCACCAACGAAAGACATTTCGTTGATCAGGTGACAATTAACGCTCCACTGGGACATAGCGACCACTGTGTGCTCACCTTTGATTTCATCTGCTATTGGGCCAGAAATCCCGAACCCCAAACGTGGATTCGAAACTTCTGCCGTGCAGACTTTTCGGGAATGCGCATCTTTCTTAACCAAGTTAAACTGGGGCCAGCCTCAGTGGAAGACTTATATAGGACTATTGTCCAGAAAGTTCACGAGGCTGACGCGATGTTCGTCCCAAAAAACCAGCACGCAGTCGGATGAGCCGTAAACTACCCAAAAGGATCCGGCGTCTTCTGAAAAGAGGTCACAACTATTTCTCAAAAAGTTGACTACAGGAGACACAGAAGATGAGCTGGCATTTCGTAAAATGCGGAACCGCTGTAAATCGGAAATCCGCCAATGGAACATACGAAAACAAGCCACCATTCTAGACCTCGCCCGGAAGAACAGAAATGTGCTGTTCAAATACATGAGCATCGCCGAAGAAACAAGCCATCCGCGTTCTCCTGAGGGACAGGAACGGGGAACCCACGAGTGACCCAATAGTGTATCACAGAGATCACTATGCAGGTCTGTATTCAGTCCCAGCGTCTCACATCCAATCCAAGTCGTAGGCGTACCTACGAAACCTCACTTGGTATTCACGGTGGAGGACATTCGTCAACTCCTGCACAAGATCAACCCATTCTCGCGTTCTGGGCCCCGAAGTCCACCCAAGGATCCTGAAGGAAACGTCGACACTGGCAACTCATTTCCACTTCCATCTCTGTTTCGTCAGCGCTTGACGAAGGCCACCTTCTTCTGTTTGTCATGTCACGCCAATCAACTAAAACTGGTGACCCTATCGCCTGGCAGCTACAGGCCTATAGCCTCACTAGCGTGCCATGCAAGGTGATGGAACATTCTGAAGCGAGCCATTCTAGATCACCACTTCCAACAACTTGATTTCTCAACTCAACACGGATTTCTCCCAAACCGTTCCTGCGTGACGAACATGCTCGTATTTATGGACAGCTTAACCAAACAGGACTCAGATATGATGCCATATTTTTCGACTTTTCAAAAGCATTTGATCGAGTCCCACACGTCCCTCTGCTCCACAAACTCGAGTCTTACGGGATTCAAGGGAAAATCCTACACTGGATCAAGGCATTCCTATCAGACAGATCATTCCGAGTGAAAGTAGGCTCGACCTACTCTTCTGCGGCGCCGGTCTCCATTGGAGTTCCTCAGGGCTCCGTTTTGGGACCTTTGCTGTTTCTGATATACGTCAATGACCTTCCAGATGTTCTTTCAAGTCCATGTCTACTTTTTGCGGACGACTTGAAATCGTGGAGTTCCAATGCCAGTGCCCTCCAAATTGATGTAGACGCGCAAAGCAGTGGTCGTTGGACTGGCACCTTCCTCTGAATGACGAAAAGTGCGTCCATATGTCATTTGGAGGAGACTCAGCGAACTCCTTTGTCATGCATGGTGAGAAAGGACCAGAAGACATCACGAGGATAGATGCCAAAAGGATTTGGGTATCTGGCTCTCTCCAAACCTGTCCTTCTCACTGCACCTTGAGAAATCGGCTCAGAAGGCATTCGCTGTTCTACGGATGATTCGGCGTACCTTCTCTCGTATTACTCGCACGGACTTCCAAATACTCTATGGGGCCTATGTCAGACCGCTCCTTGAATATGCCAACCCGGTTGTCTACTCAGGACGCACGAAAGACGTAATCCTCATTGAGCGTGTCCAGCGAGCTGCTACGAAAATGGTTGCCGGTCTCAAGTCCATGGACTACGAAACGCGTCTCGCGGTGCTCGACCTCTTTCCCTGTGGAGTATCGTCGCCGAGGGGACTTAATCTTACTTACGCCCTGTTTGAACAAGGCTTGGCCAACAGGTTTTCACCGTTGACCCAGCAAACACACGGCGGGGACACGGTAAGAAGATTTTTAAGCTCAGAGCGCACACCTTCATTAGGCAAACTTTTTTCTCATTTCGGGTAGTTGCTGCGTGGAATAACCTTCCCAGACGGTTGTCCACGCTCCCTCTAGAACTCAGTTCAAAACACTATTAGACACTTATTTACGCGAGTCCTCGCGCTGGCAAACATACTGCCCCGCGCTGAGAACTTAAAGAGCAGTGCTACACCCTTTTTCACTTGTGCCTTTCAGGTGAACGACAGCTGCTGAACGACAAGAACAAAAACCGACCCGGGAAACTTGGGCGAAAGCCTCGCTCCTGTGTATCAATCCGTGAATCCGTGATCCTTTGGCAAGTTATAACACATGTTGACATGGTATTCCAAACGCAATAAATTTCTTGCATATGCACGTTCGGGTTTGCTTGGCTGACTGTCCCTTGTCTACGATCCATCGGTATCCTCGTTTTCTCGTTGCCGCTCAAAACCGTAAGCGGATAGGTAGAGCTCAAGTCCTGTGATATTTTGGAGATGATGTACGCCATCCGGCGACAGCATAGGCCGCCCAATTTGGGATGGTTAACAATGCGGAAGTCGCGACGAAACGCATCTGATATGGCTTCCTGACGATTCCATATCATTTACATCGCGCACATCCATGACACTCATAGTGCTTCCCACAATCTGACCCGCCCGTTGAACAATTCCATCTTGAGACATCAATGCATGTCCTTGGCCATGGCGGTACCGTGAACTCCATAGTTTGTGCCACGCGGTGTGTTACAGTTAGCCTATTTCGATGCGCTCGGCAGGATGAATACGTTTTTGCGAAAAAAGGCGGGTCGTTTACCTGAATAAGTTCCAGGAACGTCCTCGAAAAGTTGGAAGTATGGAGAGACGTGAAAACACCTAAAGGAACTGGATCGTGAAAACCGTTTGGTAATGCTACGGATTATGTTACCGCGGCATAACAAGTGATTAACAAAGGGCAATGCATTACTTACTGCTTTTTTTCGATAGCCAGCCGACCGTCAGACATGCTGCAAGTGAGGTGAGAACCACCACCGACAAATTCGGGAAAAGTCAGGAAGGAAGTTCTCCCGTCGATCCGTTTCTCGCCAAAGAAAACCAAAAGCTACAAGCAGACAGTTATGACCGCCATCTACAATATTTAGCTGCTACAAAAAATGCTTTTGTTCGTTGGCGGAAAAAGTGCTGTTAATTGGTAAGATTCTGGAAACCTTCAACGTAAACTGAACAACAAAAAACGTGGAATTTTGGACAGAAAGAAAAATTAAAAGGTTGTGGCAATAGTGATATTATTCTCGAACCAACCTTCGAAAGTTCGTCAGGAGTTTAAGATGAAATTTAACTCCGCAAGTAAGCTGGTGGTACCTCATTGTGACTAGCCAAAATAGGTTCGGACCGTCGCCGATTATCGAGTGTTGCAAGCTTTTATGCCGGTGTTCACCTTCCAGTCCAGCAAACTAGGGCACATCAGATGGCAGGAGAGCTTTGGGCAGCTTCTTTGGAGTCAGAACACGATTAGTAAGACTGTGCTCATATATTTGTTATTTGATTTTTCAGATGGTCAACCTAGGATCCTCGTGGTCGGGTCAGAAGCGCCAGGATAAATACTACATCCTCATTGGCTTTTATTCAGACCAATCAAGGTATGACCCGTTCTGGCCCGGAGCCGGTTCGCGAGACGTCGACCCAATCAAGGCGATGTTTGGTTGTTGCAAGTGACAACCCTCAGGACAGACGGCAATAAAGAAACCTAATGGCCGTCGGCCTGATTTAGGGCATGCAAAGGATAACGGGGATTTGAATGCTGAATACTGGAATGACATTAATAAGCTCGCTTTTCAACCTTCTGTGCAGCATGGAGGCGTGTGCAACAGATTCTATGTGGTCAACTCACCGCCATCACGCGGGAGGTGGATCAAGTTGGTCTATCGAGCGGGCACCATAACCGTAGACTTCGGCAAAACATTCAATAGAATGCAATACTGTCCCGGCCATGCATCAAGAAGACGATTTCAGGATCAGCATTATGATTCGCTTCAAAGTCTGTGTTAACCGATAACCTCAATACTGGAGCAACACTGCATTGATTTCTGATGGTTTAAAGGCTTCGCGTTTTTTTCCTGGCGAAATTTGGTTGGATTGCAACTTTGACTATTTCTGACAGGGAAGACGGGATGGGTTGCGTGCGTAAGACTTCCGGTAAATTCAGTCACATTCCACTACCCTTGGGCCAGGCATCAAGGGGCAACTTATGTATAATGACAAGTCTACAGTCATCATGAAAGTCCGAGTTTTACGACCTGCTCTTCGTTGTGCGTAACAACCTTAAGACGACGGCATACGGCAGGAGTGGCGGCTACAGGTCGCCGAATGTTGTGGACCCTCCGACGGATGATTTCGACTCCTTGACTTCTGTATTCTGTCATGATATTGATAATGAAATATAATAGATTAAGATAGAAGTCGTTCTTGATACGCCTAGCTAATTATGGGAAATTTCTGAGCGGTTCACTATAAACATTACACGGCTAGAAATTTGAGGAAGCACCCCTCTTCGGCTAAGTTTATGTAGAGGAACTGACCTATCTCCTGAGTCGAAAGCCCTTTGAATTTTAAGAAAACCGCATTTTCTGGCCGGTGAGGAGTAGGGGGCTGCTCAGTCATTTGATGTAAGGTTGTTTGATTAACGCATCCCTTATCCGGATGGAAAATTGCTTGCTGCACTCGGGTTTGCGTCCTCCGTGCTGGAGTTGTTTGTTGTGTGTGTTGAACCATCGTTCGCCCAAGAGGGTGCTGTCATCCGTGCCAAATTCAGAGTGGCGAAAACAGAGGTAGTCAAACTTGGTCTCGGTGGAGATGTATGGAAGAGATTACGAAATGTGCGAGTGCTGTCAGTCTGACACCTTCCAGGATGGGTGCCGCGTGAACCCCCGTGTGCAAGGCTTGGCACTGCAAGATGTGACTGCTGGTCAATGTCAGTGGCGTTCCGACCTAAAGCTGCCACCTT